>BTHU01000005.1:71361789-71649289 GCA_036184795.1 Tokudaia tokunoshimensis
GCATCAAACTGAAATGTAAACCTGGTGGGGGCTTTTATGAATGAAACTCATCATAGACAGTCACAAAAATAACTACAGTAAAATAAACTTGTCTCGGAGGTTGTGAGATGAAGAATGAGAAGAAATATTTGCTCTAAATGATGCAGCTGTATCACCCCCTCCAAGACCCAGAGAGCACAGAGGAAGAGAGGGTTGAAAGATTATAGGAGCTAGAGGATGTTGAGATATGTAGACAGGACACAGCCGTGGCACTCATGAACTCACTGTAGCTGTGATTAGCTGCAGGAGATTGAAACGTGACTGGACCAATCGATATTGTATCATGATAGGGGAGGGACCTATGCAGTCCCACTATTCCTTGAAGGACTAGTGGCTATTAACAGTTGTTGAGGAAGAGATACCATTATCTTCCATGATGTAACCATTGACCAGTGGCCTTTGCTTGGGTAAATAACCTCCCATCCACACTCTATTAAAAAATAAAACACAATCAACTTAGAAATATTTTTATGCCTACCATTTTATCTGTAATTTTCCATGATAATCATCAATTTTAATGTTATTTTATATTTTCCTAAAATTTTATTAGAAATATTTCCCATGTAAATCTTCAATTCTATCATAAAATGTTTCTACTTCCTTTTTCAATTAATTTAGCAATGTTTTTATGTCTACCATTTTACTCTTTAGTTTTCCATGAAAATTGTCAGTCTTAATGTATTTTTCTTTTTTTTTTTTTTTTTTTTACATTTTTTTTTTTTTAATTTAATTTTATTTTATTTTTTTAATTTACATTCCAAATCACTTCCCCTTTCCCGTTTCCTCCCTCCCCGAAAGTCCCATAAGCCCCCTTCCCTCCCTCTTTTCTCCGTTCAACCCCCTCTCATTACTCTGTCCTGGCGTTCCCCTACATCCAGTCTTTCCAGGACCAGGGGTCTCTCCTTCCATCTTTTTAGAAATCTATTGATATGCTGATTGTGTCTAGGGTATTCTGAGATTCTGGGTCAATATCCCCTTATCAGTGACTTCATACCATGTGTGATCTTTTGTGACTTAATGTATTTTTCTATATGCTTCTTCAATTTTGTCAAACATTTTCGTATAAATCTTTAATTTTATCATAAAACATTTTTATTTCCTTTTTCATTAAAAAAATAAATAAAAAACTCTAGTTAAATCTCTCCCTCTCTGTCTCTCTATTGCTGTCTCTGTCTCTGTCTCTGTCTCTGTCTCTCTCTCTTTCTCTCTCTCTTTCTCTCTCTCTCTCTCTCTCTCTCTCTCACACACACACACACACACACACACATGCTAATGCACACACATATATGCCAATGCACACACACATGATATGATGCTAGGAGGAGGATATGCTGTGAAGACAGTTTCTTTCAGAAGGGAAAGGGAGCATGAATGAGAAAACAGAATGGCAGCTGAAATGATGGAAGTCCATTAGATAAATCTATAAAACTGTTAATAAAAATATTTTTATGGAAATCTTTGTGCCACACATGACAAGTATACCTCTTTGACAGCTTAATTTCTTAAAGGAAAAAATATCATACACATCTCTAAGACTTTTAATGAAATGTTGTTGAAGTGGATATTCATCTGATATTCTTTAAAATCTGAGCAGACATGGGATAGGAAGGAAAATGCTTGTCTCCTTACATCCTGCAAGCAGTAAGACAATGCCTAATGACCTCGAGGGTAACTTTGGAAGGAGATATATTTACAACAAACAAAAGTATGACCATGGTGCACCAGGCACTCTAACTTTGTCTTTCTAGACTTTGAAGTGTCTAAAGGAAGACATCCCACATAGAGAAAGCAAGGACTAATAGCTCAGTTCTTCCCATGTATATTTTAGTTGCGAATATTTTTTCCTTGGTAGTTCAGAGTAAGCAATAATGAACAATATCCTTTCAGGTTCAATGTGGCCAACATATTAATATTAATATTAATCAAGCATCCCCTCATCAAATAGCTGGCACTCACCAGGTAGAAAGCCAGATATAGTAAGATCAGGTAGCATTTCTGCCTCAATCTCCCATTTTAAAAATCTTGAGTTATCTTAGTAGATTTTCAGTCAACATTTTTGGTTAGTAAGTCATTTGGAAGCTTCATTGTAATAACCATGCCTTAAATATATGATCACAAATAACCTTGGCATGAGCCAGGGGAAAAGAAAAAGTCAAGCAGTCAGAAAGCAGCAGTGATATCTGGATGCCAGATGGCATCGGGTTAACCATAGGGCTGATTCTGTAAGAAACAAAAGGAAATTCTTGTCATGAATCTGTGTGAATAGAACCCACAGGATTTAGGTATAAACAGAAGGACCAATGAGAATCCCATGATGATTCTACAGTCCTTATGTGCCTTGTTTATCTTGTGAGAAAGAGCATTTCAATACATACAGAGCTATATTTCAATGTAGTTAATATTTATACCCTATGAAGTTGTTTGATAAAGTAAATTTCTTAGTGCTTAAGAAGGTATACTTTTCTAAAAAAAAAAATGATTAGAAATCTCAGCTATGTGGCATGAATTCTTATATTTCCCCCAAGTATATATAGTGAATCAAACATCAGTGAAGGGTTTAGATAGACATATTGTTTATATTCTCAACCAAAAGTACTTGAGTTATGTTCTCTTTATGAGGCTCAGGCCATAGAAAGTAACAAGGAAGTTTTTATCTTGTCTTTTTGGTTGTGAGCCTTAATCTTTAATGACTAAGCTGTCTCCCATGTCAAGGAATGTCATCTCTATGCATAGAAGTAGGCATATTTTAAAAATCAAGACATGTGATATAGTATCAAGAAATTAAGTAGTATATTATAGAACAGAAGTCAACAAAAACAAATGCTAGAGCAACAGCGGGTTGAGCATTAGAAGCATGGGGTAAGAAAGCATGAAAGCACTCAGTTTCAGGAATTGGTGTGTGGTGAGCAAAAGTTTTGTACAGAGCAGACATCATTAGGTTCACATGTCTTTACCTCTCTCATCAGCTCCTTCCTTTTGGCCTCATCCTCATCTACCAAAATTATCCCTACCCTGCATATTTCCTGGAGTAGCGGATCATTGATGCACATTCTCTGTCTAATAATATGTTTCCTCATAGATAACTTTGGAAGAACACACAGCACCTACTCACTATTCGTGCCACCAATAGCAGGAGCTAAACTGACCCATGAGCCACCTGCTCAGCACAGTGACTTTCTGGTAGATGCAGATATTTCAAAAGTTACCTAATAGTGTTTTACTCCCAACAAGCCTCGGGGTTGGAGCTGGAGAGATGGCTCAGTTGGTTAAGAACCCTGGTTGCTCTTCCAGAGGACCTGAGTTTAATTCCAAGCTCCCACATGGAAGCTCACAATTGTCTGTAACTCCAATTCCAGGGAATTGGATTCCCTCTTTTGACTTCAACAGGCACTAGGCACACATGTACTGCACAGATGTACATGCAGACAAAACACCATACATGTAAGAAATAACAATAAATGTTTTAAAAGAAAGAAGCCTCTAACTCTTGCCGTCACAGAAGCAATAGAATTATGACTCAAATTTGAATATTGGCTGAGCATCCACAGATTAAATAAATGAGTTCTACTTGAATTAAGAAATTCCATGTGGGGCTCAGCAATTAAGAGCACTTGTTCCTCTTCCATAGGACTTAGATTTGATTCCCAGAACCCACATGGCAGCTTAAAACTGTCTAACTCCAGACCCAGAATATCCAATCCTCTTTTCTGACCTTTGTGGCCACCAGGCACACATGTGGTACACATACATACATGCAAACAAAGCTCTCATACATAAACAAATAAAAAATCATAAATAAATTAAAAAGAAATGTTATTTGATGCTTTGGTATGTGCAGTATGATTGATATTAGAACCCCAGTTCTGTACTATCTATGTTAAAATTGTATCTACCTTTAATCTAAAATATCAGAATGATTAAGCCCATATGTCTTAGTATACCAATAATAAGAAATGAATAGATAAATATATACACTGTGAGGGTTGAAGGAACGTGTTCATATGAATCAGTGGTTGGAAGTTTATGATAGGTTTTATTTGAATCTGTCATTAATGTCAAAATTATTGCTTTGAAAAAAGGAGATTGATATGATCACACATTTCTGTCACCCTTTGTTTCTCAGTGAGGCAAACCTGTGTGTTGAAATCAGACTAAAAAACTCATGGTTTCCTAAACTCACTCTTCTTTCTCAAATATATCCAGCTGCCATGTAGGAGTTGCTGAGGAGTGGGGCTGTGGATTCACATGCCCTAACATCGATGTAGCCTGTTAGGACTAACGATTCAAAACCATCTAACCGTCTCTCCACCCAGAGCAACAGTGCGCAGTAGTTAAGTGTGGGATGCAACTGTGGTCTCAGCAACAATGGGCCTAAACAAATCATTGAACCCTACCAACCTCCATTTTCTCATTTGTAAACTAAACACTGGTCTCTACAGCATAGGGATTATGAGGGCTGGCATATTACCTGTTGCCATAACTAAACCTTTCCTCAAGCCAATGATCTTCCTAGAGAATCTTTGAGAGAGTTAAGATCTATTATAATCACCCATTGTAAATACATCTTGTTCTAAATTCCATTTAAGAACCATAAGATATAACCTGAAATCCAGCTTATGGTTCCCATGTTACACCATCTTCCTGCCTCTCTCTCCTCCTCTGTACTTCAGAAGTTTTTTGAAGACTCATTGGCACCGTACTTCTATCTCAGTCCAGTGTCTGTTCTAACATACAAAGGATAGTTACTTTTGTTTTAATTAAAAAGAAATGTATGGAAAATTGTCAAACCAAGTAGAGAGGGTCTGGAAACTGCTCCCGTGGAAGAGCATCCTCCTCCTACCCTGAGTTAATACACACAATCCCCACAGATTGCTCCCAGCATGCACAGAGACAGCAAAATCAATAATAAAGCCATAAGCACAGACAGAGCCATTTCTATGTGGTCAGTAAAGGCCTTCATTGCAATCCAAGAAGTCCTGTATTCATCAGCCCCTCCACCACCACCACTGTTGCTCATACCGTAGCTGCCTTCAGAAAGCTGACTGTGAGCTCTTGCTCGGCTGAGCCCTAGAGAGTGACAAAGACGAATTAATAGGGTCCTTGTGTGCCAAAATAAAGTATGGACCCTGTCACCACCAATATATGTTAAGTCCATTAAGGTCATTTTTTTAATGAACTGAACTTTTCATTGGAAAGCTCTGCCAAACCTGTTGAATTAAAGGAAAGAGAGCTTACAGAAACACAAGATAAACTCATTTCACTCCATTGGAAGAAGAAATAGTTCACTCCAAGTATTCTAAGTTTACAGTGCTTTAGATTTTTATCAAAGATTGGTGTGGATTTAAATTTTCATTGTGGTGTTAAGCTGAGAAGCACAGATGCACTGATAGCTGTCAGCCGCATGGCGTCTTTAGTCCCTTTGGGATATGGTCTTTTAAATAGGTAGATGATCCTACAGAGAAAGCAAGCCTGCAGATCATGCTCCATCCACGCACACCAGAAGAGCACAGAGAGGTGGCCTAAGGAGTGTCATGTCTTCCTGTCATCTATGAGGAGAGTAACTTGGCCTTGTTCCTATCTGCTATATACAGTTAATGGCATATCACTTTCCCCCACAAAAGCTTTATATGTGTGGTTTTCAAAGTAAATTTTAACTAATGATAAAGGCACTCCATGAGTCCCTGTAACCTCAGACGAGTTCCAGAATGCTTTAAGGTGTTCTCTCTTGAGTACATAGATGGCAGTAAGATAAGGCAATGGTTGACCAAAAAATCACATATATATTATGAAGTCAGCATTTGTCTCAAAAACCTTTCTTCTATAAAGCAGCTTTTTCAATGAGGTTTTAGAGAAGGGTAGTTGGCAGAGAGTTTAAACTTGCCTCAAGCTCCTTGGCTACCCAAAACTCCATCAATATAAACCAAACCCTGTAGTTATGAAAGATAGGTAATGATCATCAGAAAATGAATCATTGGGCTGTGCATGGCCACTCTTACATAATAACCCCAGCACTTGGGAGGCTGAGACAGGAAGGTTGTCACAAGTTTGAAGCCAGTCTTGACTATGACTACATAGTGTGTTCTAAGTCACCCTGTCTCAAGCAAAGAAAAGGAAGGGAGGGAGGAAAAGAGGAAAGGAAAGGATAAAAGAGAGGGAGGGTAATAGCTCGGTCAATAACATGTTTGTCATAAAAGCATCATTTCTTCTCCTGAACCTGCCCTAAAAAGCTCGACATTGTAGCACACGTCTATAATCCACACATTAGAGAGACAGAGACAGGATACCTGGAGCTCACAGGCCAGACAGTTCAACCTCATTGGTAAGTCCAACATTGTGATCTCTGTGGCTCAGTCTAGACATTGGGATGAAGATAAACACTGTGAAAATATACTTTTTAAGAATATCATGAAACACATGTGAACACAATGTGAATATATCAAACACAATTTTTAATTCACAAATTATTCAATGAGTTCATTAATTCGAATAGAGAGTCGGACCTAACCATTTACTCTGATAGGAAAAATTTGCATAATTATGGACAAGAAACCTCTGTGTCATCAACAACCCTTTATAAGGAAATTTCTATCTCTATGGAGTTACAAAATAACTATCCAAAGACATTCCAAAGCTTAATCTCTCAGAGTTAAACTACCCCTAGACAAGGTGTGGATAATGCTAGTGCTTCATTGAAAAGATAGTTACTGGTAATCTCTTTTACCCACTTCACGACATATTCAACAGTCTCCAGATCTTAGTGTTCTGGTGAACTATGTACATGAAATACACATGGCAATAAGTGTAACTGTTGGCTAATATTACTTAATGCTTGGTGCTGACAGGGAAAATGCGGGGGAAAGTTAACGAAGGTAAACTAGTTTCTCAAGGCATAATGGATAGGACTGGCCAGTCAGTTGGAAATTAAGGATTAAAGGAAATTGAGGAGTCAGGATTAACTCATGAATATTTTTTAACAAGTGGTTAGTAGAAACATACGTTGTGATAAAGAAGATTAGAAGTTGAATGCATTGCTGAGGGTGGAAATCAAGAATTCCATTTGGGGGAAGTTGAGAAGATGGCTCGTTGGATAAGAGAAGTTGCTCTTCAAGCATGAGGACTTGAGTTCAAATCCCCAGCTCCCAAGTGAGAAGGTAGGTATGGCTGTCAATGCCTATAATCCCATCAGAGAGGACAGAGACAAGTGGAACTTAAGAGCCCTTTGGTCAGCCAAGCCAAAATGACAAGCTTTCAGGTCATAAGCCTTAGCAGCAAGCACTATTACTTGCTGAGTCATCTCACCAGCCCTATGTTTGTTTTTAAAAATAATGTTAATATCAATTATTTATTTAATTTACCTATTAAATTATTAGTGTATTATATCATAAATTAATTTATAAATTAATTATTTAATTAAAATAATTAATATTTGTTCTTTTAAAAGAAAAAGTTATAAGATTAAATACTTAGAAATTTCCTGTTAATGCTCATTGAAATTAGGAGTTGCTGGTGAATACTCTGGGAGCTACAAATCTGAGCTCTAAGGCATAGCAATCCTTAGGGTTTGGTGACAGAAGAACTTAGGAAAGATGACTGAGAAGGTGGTAACCAGGGAAACAAACCAAGCTTGGTGTTATTAGCTCAAGAAAGTTCTTTAAGAATGAAGCTGAATTGGTTTCTTTACTTGCTCCTGACAAATGCCCTGTCAAAGTGACCTGAGCAGGGAGAGCTATCTCAGCTCCTAGTTCAGTGGCTCCTCCTATGAAATGTCCTCCTGGCTTCTTAATGCACTCAAATTCTCTTTCACTTCAAGCACTAAGGATTTTCTGCAAGAAAGCCATACAGAAATCAGCTCTCTCTCAAAAGATCTCCAAATGAATTCCATCACTAGCCTCTAAAGGAAAACCCTCCCATGTTGCCTGTGTGTTTGGGAATGGTCACATTAGTATGGGTTAACAGCATTTGACACAGGTAGCCACAGATTTTCTTCCCTTGTCTTTTCAAATCCTTGTATTGATGACTGTACCAAATTTTCATTTGTTTGGATTCTAAAATCCATCATTCTGTTCTCTTTTGCTACTGAGACGCACAGTAGTGTTCACAATGCTCACTCACCAGGAAGTGTGATGCTTAAGAATGTAGAGAAGCTGCCAGAGGCTCTGCAGAGGAGTGCCCTGGAGACCTCAATATGGGCTGCATCACAGCTCCAGAGACTGTGAACCGACAGCTGGGTAACCCTGCCCCGATTCTGCATTCAGACCTAGAGTCCTTAGCTACGGACCTTGCATGCTTACAGGAGATTCTCGTTTATTTGACATGACTTAGGCTCTGAGGAAATATAGAATAGAATCTTGGGTACATATTGTCCACAAACTTTAATTCTTTTCAGTAATCCTGTTTAAACTTGTAAAATTGATTTTTTTATCCTTTTTTTCATACAAATATATAATAAACTATAATCCTTCTCACCTTGTCTTACCTGGTCTCACCCTCACCCCTCCCACTGAAACTCTCCTCAGCAAGCATGTACCTTTTGCTGCCCTAATTTTGACAAAATATGTACCTTGGTGATCATTTTTAAAGTTCCTGTAAACTGAAGATTATACAACTACTTTGAAAACCTCTAAGATGATTCCATTGAAGAGATGTCTTTGCTTTGTAGTTTTCTGTATCTATCATTTTTGTAAAGCTTTTAACCACTACCTTCCCCCCTTCAATTTCATTTAGAGACATTAAGGAGTTTTATGTCATCTTCCTCTAGAGGTGGAATTGGAGAAGACATGGAACAGAGAGGAGGCTGCTCCCCACCTCCCCCCGCCCCGGTCTCCTTTTTCTCGTGAATCGATTGACATTTTTCTTCAGATGCACAAATACCCAGCTTACATTTAAGTAACTGTTCTGGCCCAAAAACTTCTACTCTGTTACTTTTTGACGATTATCCAGAAGCAAGAGAACCAACTTTTCAAACATAAATAGAATAATAAGAAAGGAAGCTTGGGTTAAGCATCAGATGAAGCTGGGCACATCATTAGCAATCAAGTATGTGACCTTTGCCCTAGTGATATACTTCTGGAGAGGCCTTCCTGGTTAATTCAGGACAGACTTTCCTATATTTTATTTTTCTGACATAATGTTTTCTAGATACATCTATGGTTACTATTGGAGTTAATAGTGGTTTTGGACTGGAGAGGTGGCTTAGAAGGTAAAAATACTCACTGATCTCAAGATCAAAAGGAACCTAATTTGGTTACTACCTAAGCACCTATGTGGCAGCTTACAACCACCTGTAATTCCAATTCCACGGAATCTGACACCCTCTTCTGGCCTCCACAGACACTAGAATACACACAGTGTGCATACATACATTGAAACAAACATGCCTATTCACATCAAATAAACAAACAAACAAGTAAAATGTATTGATGTTCTTTTTAAAAAAGTTTTTTTTTTAATCTCCTGATTTGGGTGCAAATATAAAGTGGACATTTGTCAAAATTTGCATTTAGAGTATTTCCCCTATTCACAAATATACCCCAAAACTCCTGAACATGACCATAACTACAAATAGTATTGAATTCTATAGATACTATATTTTGCTATTTGTGTATACCTATGATAAAGTTTACTTTGTAAATTATGCACAAGATTAATAATAACAAAAAAGTAAAGTAACTATAGTAGTATACATTTTTAAAAAGTAGTGAAAACTGTGAATTATTTCTCTAGCTTTTCACCTAATATTTTGGGACCATGGTTGATCATGGCTAATTGAAACCATGGAAAATGAGTTCCTGACTGAGACTGCTGTAGCTCATTAATAAGGGAACTCAACTGGTAAGAGACCCAGTTACATGCTCTAACCATTTCAAAGGAATTTAGAAGAGTCATACATATTTAAGTAAATATGAATATAAGGGATTTACAAATAGATGCAAAATTAGCAGATACATAGGACAGTGAAGTACTGCCCTCCACAAGATAATTGTTCTGCCCTTTTTCCTTAAGGAAAATCATTTGCATTATCAGTTTTCTGCATCTGGTAGAATGGTACAATAACCGAATTAGTGAGAGGCTAAAACATTCAGGAAAGACACATTTGGCGAGGTGTTCCTTTTCCTCTATGGTCCATTTTCCAGTATTTTTTATCCCCTACCCCCTCTCTGCCTCTCTTCTCACTGTACTGCCATGCCACAAATTCCATACATAAATGCATACCAAAAGAAAGAGGAAGTCACAGCCCATATAGTCTCATAGCTGATAAATGAACTAAACTGAAAACTACCAAAATTAGATGCTTGTAATGTGATTCTCTGAAACTTCCAATATGAATTTTGAAACCAGAGTTTGAGACTAACAACAGCGTGAAAAAATGCCTTCCTGCAGGCTGGAGAGGTGTTCTTTCAGAGGATCCCGGTTCCTTTTACAAAAACCTCTAACTCAAACTGGGCAGTGGTGGCACATGCCTTTAATCCCAGCACTTGGGATACAGAGGCAGGCAGATTTCTGAGTTCGAGGCCAGCCTGGTCTACAGAGTAAATTCCAGGACAGTCAAGGCTATACAGAGAAACCTTGTCTCAAAAAAACAAAAACAAAAACAAAAATACCTGTAACTCCAGTTCCAAGAATTTAATGCCTTTGCAAGTACCAGGCATAAACATATCTGTAGGCAAACACTCAAAATAAAAATACATCTTATTTTTTTAACTGGCACACCTATAAAGTTGTTCTGACACTGACTAATCCTGATGATTTTTTTTATTTTTATTACTCTGTGTCTATGTGTGCATGCATGTGTGCACATGTGCATGTCTTGCCTGTGTATGTGTATGCGCGTAAACGTATAAGTCAGAGGACAGTTTTGAGAGCTTGGTTCCCTCCTCACACCATGAATTCTGGGAATCAAATTCACATCCTCAGACTGGGCCAGGCTTGCTCAGCAAGCACTTTTACCTCTAAGCCTCATGCTGGCCCTAATAACAGAGAGTTTTTTTTCTAAGTTTTTTTTATTTACATTCAAAACCATTTCCCCTTTCCCATACAATCTCAAAGAAAAAAACCACATGGTCATCTCATTAGATGCTGAGAAAGCATTTGACAAAATTCAGCATCCTTTCATGCTAAAGGTCTTGGAAAGATCAGGAATTCAAGGCCCATATCTAAACATAGTAAAAGCAATTTACAGCAAACCGGTAGCCAGCATCAATCTAAATGGAGAGAAACTTGAAGCACTAAAATCAGGGACTAGACAAGGCTGCCCTCTCTCTCCATATCTTTTCAATATAGTACTTGAAGTTCTAGCTAGAGCAATTAGACAACAAAAAGAGGTCAAAGGGATACAAATTGGAAAGGAAGAAGTCAAACTATCACTATTTGCAGACGATATGATAGTATACATAAGCGACCCAAAGAACTCCACCAGAGAACTCCTACAGCTGATAAACGACTTCAGCAAAGTGGCCGGATATAAAATCAACTCAAGCAAGTCAGAAGCCTTCCTATACTCAAAGGATAAGCAGGCTGAGAAAGAAGTAAGAGAAATAATACCCTTCACGATAGCCACAAACCATATTAAGTATCTTGGCGTGACTCTAACCAAACAAGTGAAAGATCTGTATGACAAGAACTTCAAGTCTCTGAAGAAAGAAATTGAAGAAGACCTCAGAAGATGGAAAAATCTGCCTCCCAGAAAGTCCCATAAGCCCCCTTCCCTCCCTGTTTTCCCCATTCAACCCCCTCTCGCTTCTCTGTCCTGGCATTCCCCTACATCTAGTCTTTCCAGGACCAGGGGTCTCTCCTTCCATCTTCTTGGAAATCTATTGATATGTGAATTGTGTCTAGGGTATTCCAAGATTCTGGGTTAATATCCCCTTATCAGTGACTGCATACCATGTGTATTCTTTTGTGATTGGGTTACCTCACTAAGGATGATATTTTCAAGTTCTGACCATTTGCCTAGGAATTTCGTGAATTCATTGTTTTTAATTGCAGAGTAGTATTCCATTGTGTAAATATACCACATCTTCTGAATCCATTCCTCCGTTGAGGGACATCTGGGTTCTTTCCAGCTTTGAAATAGGCTTATGTATAGGAGACTGGTGGGGAGAGAAAGGGAGAGGTGGGAAGGACTGGGACAGGGAAGGGGAGGGGGAAGAAGGAGAGGGAGACTTGAAAAAGAGAAGAGAGCAAGAGTGAGAGAGTGAGCAAGAAAGAGAAAGAGAAAGACAGGGAGAGAGAGGAAGAGAGAGAGAGAGAGAGAGAGAGAGAGAGAGAGAGAGAGAGAGAGAGAGAGAGAGAGAGAGAGAAGAAGAAGAAGAAGAAGAAGAAGAAGAAGAAGAAGAAGAAGGGGAGGAGGAGGAGGAGGACGGGAGGGGAGGGGAGGGGAGGGGAGGGGAGGGGAGGGGAGGGGAGGGGAGGGAAGAGGAGAGGAGAGGAGAGGAGAGGAGAGGAGAGGAGAGGAGAGAGGGGAGAGAGGGAGAAGGGGGGGAGAGAGGAGAGAGGGAGAAAGAGGGAGGGAAGGAGAGAGAGAGAGAGAGCAAAAAACAGTGGAGGAAAAGGGAAAGTTAAATAGGTGAGTTATAGAGCATATCCATAAAACTCCAACCTCACTTTGACTGATGTCTATAGTGAGATAGATAGATAGATAGAGAGAGAGAGAGAGAGAGAGAGAGAGAGAGAGAGAGAGAGAGATGGCTAATTAATCAAGAGCATCTTATTTTTGTTTAGCAGTTTATTAATAAAAATGGTTGTTTATTACTACTTTAGGCCATGCCCCTAACTTCATAATAGTTGGTAATAAACTAAACCACTAGGGATCTTATAAGTGATTGTGATTGTCACTGCTTTCTGTGTCATAAAAAGGACTCTGGTAATAAGCCTAAATCAGAAGCTCTTTGTTAGTTAGAACAGTTAAGCTTGCAATAAAAGACCAGACCAAAGCCTACTTCATTTATTTACCAAGTGTTGGGTGTGTGTGTGAGGGGTGTTTGTGTGGGTGAGTGAGTGTGTACAGGAACACGCGCGCGTGCGCGCGCGCGCGCGCGCGTGTGTGTGTGTGTGTGTGTGTGTGTGTGTTATCTTAGAAATGAAAAATCTAAATGTAGAGATCATATCACCACTTCTGAAGTTCACGCCTGTCTTGTGAAGCCTTTGTTGGAACAGCCACTCTCCTCCTTCAGCCAGCAGTGCCACATTAGCACAAGGAGCGCTTGAAACACCCAAGTCCAAGCTCAGTAAGAACAGGGAACTATTAATATAGTGACGCACTGTAAAGATTCTAGCTCCACAAGGGATACTCAGGATGAGACCTTGAATGTTACATTTAAACCTCCTCCTCACTTGCTGCCCTCTCCGTGACCTTGCTTCCTCCCACTTGTGGCCACAAAACTCAAGACAGTAAATGCAGCGTTAGAAGATGGAGGGCTGTGGAGAAAACTTCAGAACAGCAGTCCTTCATGCAGCCCATTTGTACCATCAGATAGTTTTCTTTGAAATATAATCTCCAGACTTCAACAAGAGGAGGATGTGTTGTATCATACAGTGTGTGCAGTAGAGAAATTAAAATGACTGCCAAGAGACAGCGCCATTTCAAAATCAAATTGTTTTGAATTTGTCTGAAGCTGATGATGCTCCAAAGATAGCAGGTTGGGAGCTATGCCAGCAAAGCTGTTTTGCACTTAATAAAACTCTCGTTTAGGGTAAAGTAGATGTCTATTTACCTTTTTTTCATGAGGCAGGGAGTATTTTATTGCTATCAGCTCTATCATCCATATAGTCAAAAGCTCTCTCACATATATATGTGTGCATATTTACATATTCTTTATCATTTTGAAACCCTACTTTAAAAAAATAAAATCAACTCTTGCTACTGTATGTTCCATGGGCTATTGTATCTTTGGGGATAATATTATTCAGATTCAGCAAACAGACTAAATGCAAAGTCATTCGTCTTATAGGTAAAGAGAACTGAGGACACTGTGTGTGTGTGTGTGTGTGTGTGTGTGTGTGTGTGTGTACTGTAGTTTATTTGCATAATATATAGACACAGAGAGAGAGAGACAGCTTGAGTGTTTGGAAACTGTCTATGAATCTCAGAGTGTTTGGCCTTTCTAGCAAATATTCTGTTCTTATAACAGGGATTGAAAATAGCCCACAGGCCAGATTCCAGATGCTTTTATAAGCATCCCGCCCCCACTCTACCCTTACCCAGTTTCTGCAACTAAAGTTTTGTTGGAACATAGCCCCACACATCCACTTACTCATTTCTTCCAATGATGGCAGACCTGAGTGGCTGCAGCAGAGCCTGCACAGCATGCAAAATCTAAGTGATTTTCTAACTTAGCTCTTTACAGAAAAAGTTTGCTGATTCTGTTCCACGTAATAGTCACCAAAGAAGTCTATTATTGGTAGTACAAGAATAATCCTTACTGTATAGTCCATGGGGCACAGTCTGAGTTCTTTCTTACTCTAGAACAAAATAAGATACTGCGTTATATTTAAAGGAAGCATTACTTATTACTCTGTTGTCAGGTCATTAGTTGCTTTCTTATATACAAAATGACTTAATATGCATTTCCCATTATGCCAACACCATGACTGTAAAATCCAGGGCTGTTTCATTATCGTAATTGCTATTCCAGGAGCCAAGCAGGTATATGCAAATGTGCAATAAAAGATTTAAAGCAATTTTTAATACTAGATTTCAGTTTTATATTTCAAAAAAGTTCATGCAGGTGGCATTATTTAGAGGAGGAAGACTCTGAAATCTTTTGGGAATACTACTTGCCCCTGTGTCTCTACATCAGATGAGAAAGAAGGAACAAACAAGAGAGTATGACATTTGGGTGAAATTTTCTTGGGGGTCATCCCGAGTGGCCATTCCTCCATGTTTACCCTTCTGATGGGTGTTCTGGTGACCTTTGCGCTCTCCAAGTAGATGGCTCTTCCAAGATAACTGGAGTGAGTCTTTTTTGGAGGGGTCTTTTTATCATGTGTCCAAATAGTGTTGTGTGCTTTGGGCAGGACTGTCCTCCAGGGCAGAATGACCACGTCTGTCCCACAGGAGGCCAACCTCAGACCCAGGGAGCATCTTTGTTGTCAATGGATTGGTTTGCTGCTAGAGTGTCAGTTTCCCTGAACTAGCCGTGAACCATCTGTGCTTGCTGAGATTTAATGCCATGAGTTTTTACCAAGTCCGTCATTCTCTGCCAAAGTCATGGTTAAGAAGCCAGGTTCGCCTGCCTCTTCAGCTTGCCTCCCTATGAGAAAGCAGAAAAATCATGGAGGCAGCGGTGGTGGTGGTGGTGGTGGTGGTAATTATTCCAAAGTTCTTTCCCCAAATTATTATACTAACTTAAGAAAATGCTAATGGCTCCCTCTGGGCATTTTCCCTAGGACCTCTCAAGGTCACTGAAGTTGTGGCCATGGTTGATTAATGAGGAACAAAAGCTTTTTGGGAATTCGGATATTTTCATCCATTCTAGAGAAAGTCAAAAAGAAGAAAGAAACCCAAGTTCTTAGTAGCACAGCTCCTTTCCAGGGGTGGGGGGTGGGGGGTCGTGGAACAAACGTGCATGGCTGCAGAACGTCTTGTTTACTGTAACATGCCTGTGGCTTTCAATTTGAGTGTGGCTTTCTGTGTGATATAAAAAGACGTGGAGTTCAGACTGATTCAAAGAATGTGTGAGGGAAAAAGACAGTGCCATTCTTGGAAACTTAAAAAAAAATTGCTCTTTATGCATAAAAATAAATCCTGGGAAGCATACTGAACACAAGCAAGAAAAAGTTACAGATATGAGCTCCAAACTAAAAGAAAACTCTTCCCAAATGTCTCCAATGGCTTATTTTTTGTTATCATTTTTTAGTATCAGTGTTAGTCTGGTGTCAGAAGAGCCAGCATCCTGCGAGAGGCACAAGTGCTGGGATTTAGAGCAAGGAGGCGAGCCACCAGTGTCCTGCTGCCTCTAGGGGTGCAGGGCAGTGAGCAAGCAGGTGGTCCGTGGCTGGAATGCCTTACAGCTGGGAATTCCCATGACACTCTTGAAACACGCACTCCAGGATCAGTGGTCAATGAGCTCATGAACTAAAGTGAAGCTGCCAGCCCAGGACTGGGTGGAGGATCCCTAGCACATCCTGGTACAGCTCCGGGCCCCAGAGTCAGGTGCGATGCTGTCCCTCACAGCACCCGCGGCTTCCCGCCTGGGGCTTCTCATCCTGTCCTCTTGTTTGCTTACCAACTGCAGGTTCATCCCAGAAGCTTGGTCTGCCTGTACTGTCACCTGTGGGATGGGAACCCAGGTGCGAATAATAAGATGCCAAGTGCTCCTGCCTTTCTCTCAGTCTGTGGCTGACCTTCCTGCGGATGAATGCGAAGGGCCCAAGCCTGCAGCTCAACGTGCCTGTTATGCGGGACCCTGCAACGGGGAAACTCCTGAATTTAACCCAGATAATGGAGACGAACTCTTGGGTGGCCTGCAGGACCTGGACGAGCTGTATGACTGGGAATATGAGGGCTTCACCAAGTGCTCTGAATCATGTGGAGGAGGTAAGGAGGGGAGCCTAGATCAGACAGAGCCTGCCATCTTCCAGGCTTCTTCTGTCCGGGCATGCAACTCTATCGGGCAACTGTGAAGAAAGGAGAGGCAGCCACTCCAAACATAAAACATCCAGAATGAAACCCTGATGGATTTCTTTCGCCCCCAGAGGCTCTCACAGTCAGCCCTGAGCGGCCAGCACAACTGATGCCTTGCCTTGCAGCTGTCATTCCAACATCTTGTTCTCAATGTTCAGTTTTATTTATCTGCCCCTTTTCTGCAGGGTTTTTGGGGTGAAGGGAAACCCAACTGCAGCACATTCTACTGTTCTCAAGAACACAATAGAGTCCCTAAGATGTATTCAGCTCGTTTTCCAACTAAGGGAGGGTGTTTAAAGCCAACAAACACCATGCATAACAGGAGAGAGAGAGAGAGAAAGAGAGAGAGAGAGAGAGAGAGAGAGAGAGAGAGAGAGAGAGAGCGCAGTGGCCAAAGGCAGACATACTCATTCTGTAAGAGGAAAATCAGGATGCAGAGAAGCAGGGGGACTTTTCCATTTCTCACAGCTAGTAACGATAGCACTGGGCCCCAGCCAAGGCTTCTGTTTTCTGTCCTCATTCTGTCTTTCTATCATCCTATACCTTGTCTAGGCTCATACAGAATCCCTGAAGCTTTCTCATTGTGAACATTATTTAGTGGCAAACGTTTACATATATTTTCACCTCATTCCCTTGGGTGTATTCCATGGTGCTCTAGAAATAACTTCAGTAATGTTGACATTAATGTATTAATGCTGACCAATAACTGCATATATTTATGGAGAAGTGAATGATTTTGATGTACATGTTGAAGGAAGATTATAAACAAGCTAATTAATCCCTTCAGTGATTCTTGAGGGAGGCCTCGGAAGTGCGTGTGGTTGCATTAATCTGTATGGGCACGTATAGAGAAGTCAGGAGTCTTCCTGAATTACTTCTCCACCATGTGTTTGAGACAGTCTCTCCCAGAACCAGGAGCAGGCTGCTTCAGCTAGACTGACAGGCCAGCAGGTCCCTGGGATCCACTGCCTGCACCCCAGTGTTGTGATCGCAGGCACATGCTGCCAAGCTCAGCCTTTTAGAGCGTGCTGTGGATCTGAACTTGGATGCGGATGCTCATACCGAGTCATCTGCCCAGCCCCTTCAGTAATTCTTTATTTCGAGTGTTATGAAAAGGAATGTGCTAGGAAAATCAATTAATTCTGTGCCTCCCCATTGTGAACAAATATATTATAAGATTGATATCGCAACTATTGAGCACATCAGTCCCAAGAGAGGTTTTGACAGGTGACAGAGTGCAGATTGATTCTCCACTAAAATATTAGTGAGTGTTGAGGTTCCACATGCCCAGCAAAGACTTTACTTAACCAGTATGTAGGGGGTGGGGGTGGGCAGTGAGGTGGGGGATAGTCAAATAGTTTCCCCAAACTGTTTTCAAAAGCATGACATTTGGGAAACTCTTTTAAAAGCATCTTTTGTTCTGGTTGAGAATGTAAGACTAAATGTGCTCACATTGTCCATTCACATGGGGTTGAAAGGGAATGACTGCTACTATCAAAGAATGTACTTTTCTCTAGCTGCTCTTTTTAAACATTTAATAGTTCTGACTTCAGGGTTCTTGTTTGTTTGCACATCTTCCAATTTCAAGCCCTGGAATTGTTGGAGTGTTTTAATGGAGAGCCCTGGTATTTTAAAAATCAAAATGCTTCCAAATGACTCTAGGAGAGAGCTTCCTGGAACTCAGCTAATGTGCTATATTTACTTGGTGTGGTTCCTTCTCTTTGAGGGTGTCCTCTCTTTCATGGCTAATGAGGGAAATGTGTTAAATAAATTTTGCAGATCTCTGAGCTCCTATAGGAGTCAAGAGGTCAGAGGAAAGTCTGGATGTAGTTGGTGGCTGCCATTGCTTCTTTTATTTTGTACTTAGTTTTTAAGACGGGGTATCACTATCTAACCCAGGCTGTCCTTGAACTTGTGTGACCTCAACCCTAGCCTCCTGAGTGCTGGTATCACAAGTACGCACCATGATACCCAATTTCTTTGTCAAATATAAGGAATGACTCACAATGCCAGTGGATGTGCTTTTATCTCCATAGTCACCTGAATTGCGTGTTTCATATATATGAGAAATCATGCTCCGTGTGTCAAGGGACATTTGTTTTTCTCAGTTATGGTTCTCAGTTATAAATCAAGCCTGGAATTTTTGAGAAGGTGGGAAAATAGATGCAGTAATAGGATATATAAACAGCCAGATACCTATCTATAAGAATCTAACTCTTCTACTGCCCAACCAGGAGTTTAAAAATTGAATTTTGAGAATATATGTGGAAAATATTAATTTTAAAAATATTCAGCAGAAACTGATTGAGAAATAAGAATTAGATGTTTGATATACAATTGATCTCTACCTATAGGAACTGAAAGGTTTTGTAGAACATAAATTGTTCTTCATTTATACCCAAGAGAGGACAAAGTTCCGAAAATGTCTTAGGTTTTTAACTGTCGACAACTGAACACAATGTGCCAAGGTAATATATTTACACCTAAAATGTTAGAGTTGAAAATTCCAAAGTGGTGAAAATATGCTTGGGTTATATGTTCCATATGATGCCCATATGCACTAACAAATCACTTCACTATATGGGACATGTATATTTTCAAATCACCATTTGGCAGTAACATTTTATTGTATTATCAACCTTGATCTTCCACCAAAATAAAACTCGCAAGATTACATATATATTTTTAATCACTCTTGCTGAAACCAACTTAAAATGTGCAGTATTAACAAAGAGATTTTAAATCAGTTGGAGCTCTAGAGCCAGCCAGGCAAATTTTATTGTTTCTACAATCTGAAGAGATGAAATTGGATAGAACGAAGGTAATCTTTCACCTCACAGAAGTAGTAACCAGAAGAACTAGATAAGTGCTTTCAGTCTGTAGCTGGTGGCTGAGGATCACAAAACTGTCATCAAATATCACGCAACAATCTTACATTTCTGGGAAATATATACACAGAAAAGTTCACCTGCTTGAAGATGAAAGTCCTCAGACTTGTGAATGGTGTCCTACCATCCCCTACTCATTGTGCTGTGATTTCCTATGAGTGGATTGATGGATGTGGTCCAGAAAGGCCAGTCTGAATCTAAGTGGCACTGTGTATTCGCTTACTAGATGTCAAGTTGAAAGTCAAGCTTAGAAAAAATGAGGATCTGGTATCAGCAGACTTTAGGATGGCATCTTGAACTGGTGGCTACTTTTCCTTCTCACTCCTCTCTTCTCCTTTGGACAGAAGGGAAGAGCCTTTCTGTTGGAATATACTGTGCTTGAACACAAGTTCTCCATTACTCTTGCAAGATTGGTTTCAGGGGACCCTTGAGACTGCTCAGTGGGTGAGAGCACTTGCTATGTAAACATGAGGACCTGAGTTCAGATCCCACTAGCGCATAGAAGCTCGGTGTGGCTGGGTAACTGCATGCCTGTAATCTTAGAACTGTGGAGTGAGGGGGCAGGATTGCTGAGGCTTGCTGACTGACAGCCCAGCTACAGGCTCAGTGATAGACCCTTTCTCAGAGAAATGGGCCAGGGAATAATAGAGCCAAACACCCAACATCCTCATCTGGCATCTGCATGTGCACTAGCAAACCCAAGTGTACATATCATACACGTACACTATACTCTCACACATACACAAACATCCATAGTAAGTATGGGTCCAGGACTCTGTTAGTCCTTCTCTAAGGAGCAGGAACTTAAAGCTACAGCACTACATTTTGCCTTCCTTCAGTGCTAGGAGTACTGGGAGCATGGAGCCCTTTCCCATTCTTTCCACACTACCCTTATCAGGACAGCACCTCCCTCCATGATCCTTCCCTCCAGGCATCCCATCCCTCCCCTTTCAGTCTGTTTCCCTCTGTGTTTAGACTGCCCTGCCCATTAGTCAGTCATTGATGTGTTCATCCTAGAAAAATGAACTATGCTGATCACGGGGTTGGCCCCATGTACTTCTGTCTTGGGTTCCCCCACCTAAGTATGTCCAGGCAACTGTCCCCATGGCAAACAAGACTTAATACACAGTGTTGCAGAGCCTAGCACATTGTTTTATAATCCCTTAGATTAGAATTTAGTAACTCTGGAGTGCTTCTTGATCTCAGCCTGTGGCTACCCCATAGGTGCTTTTGATCTGCTAGAAGAAGTAATAGTTGGGCTTTTGAAATCCGAGGGAGATTACTGATGTCCTGCAGAAACCTTGCCTTTTATACCCCACTCTTTGCCATCTTGGAAGTGCTTATGTTCTATAAACAAAGAGGGCTGGAACAAATGAGTTCCAGCCCTCACAAACCTAAAGCAGGTACTTCCATGACACATGACAAGGCACATGACAAGGCACACACTTTCAGGCACATGAGAAGCTCTCAACTCATTTACTGCCCCAGAGTTCTTGGAGATCACCCCAGCTTCATAAGGCTTTCCATAGCCAGAATAAAGCTCAAATGTGTTTTCTAGAATCTCTAAAATGCTATCAAGTAGACAAGTTAGTAGAAAATGTCTTATTTATTATCAAGTTAGCATAAAAGTATTGGATTTCATCATGGCATCCTTACACATGACATTCCCCTCTGCTCTCAATCATTCCCTTCCCCTCCGTCTTTTCCCCATCCCACATCTTCCAGCTACTTTCCTTTCTTCCTCCAGCTAGTCCCCTTTTCTGTTTGTTTTGATATGTATAACCAATTACTCTACTTCCCACACCTCTGAAAATCTATTCCTCTCCTTCCTTGATTTGTAACATTTTAATATGTAGATTCACATATGTAGATACACACATGCATATATACACTTACACATGCAAAAGAGAGTGAAAGAGAATCCACATGTATGAGAAAATACATATCTGTCTTTTGGAGACTGGCTTATTTCATTTAACATAATGATTTCCAGTTACATCCATCTTCCCACAAATGCAATGATTATTTTTATGACCGTCTAAAATTCCCCTGTGTACATGCAACAAATTTTCTTAGCTGTTTGTTGATTAATTTCTAACCTGGTTCCACTTCTTGGCTGTTATGAATAGGGCAGCTACAAACACAGATATGCAAGTATCTCACTGGCATGCCTAATTACAGCCTCTGGTTATGCACCCAGGAATGGCACAGCTGGATGATGGTTTTGTTTTCGGTGTTTTGAGGAATCTCCATACTGCTTTCCATGATGGCTGCACAAGCTTTCATTCCCACCAGAATGAAATGCTATCAGCATTCATTGCTGTTTGATTTTAGATGAGATATATTTTGATTGGAGTAAGATAAAATCTTAAAGCAGTTCTATTTTACACTTCTGATGGCTAAGGATATTTAACATTGTTCAGGATTACTGGATTCTCCTCCTCCTTCTCCTCCTCCTCCTCCTCCTCTTCCTCCTCCTCCTCCTCCTTCTCCTCCTCTTCCTCCTCCTCCTCCTCTTCCTCTTCCTCTCCCTTCTTCCTCCTCCTCCTTCTCCCTTTCTTTCTCCTTTCTTCCTCCTTCCTCTTCCTCTTCTTCCTCCTCCTCTTCTTTTCTCATCTGTCTTCTCATCCTTTTTAGGTGTGTGTGGTATGTGTGGAGTATGAAGATATGTGTGTATGCTTGTATGCTGTTTACATTGATGCACATAAGTACTGTGGTGTGCATGTGGATGTCAGAAGATGAGTTTGGGAGTTGGTTCTTACCTTCTATCTTGTCTCTGCCACTTTACCAAGCAATCCAGCTGTCTTGCAAGCTTCCAGCAATTCTGTCCACCTCCCATTTCAATGCAGGAACACTGGGATTACAGATGCAAGCTGCTGCCTCTGGCTTTTTCCATGGCCCCAGGGGCCTGAACTTGAGTTGTCAGACCTTCGTAGCAAGCACCTTTAAACACTGAGCTATCTCTCCAGCCATATATTTCTTCTATTGAGAACTGCCCATTCAGTTCATTGGCTCATTTGTTGATAGGACTTTGGTTGTGTGTGTGTTTAATTTTTGCAATTCTCTGTCTATCCTTAATATTAATCCCTGCCTGGTACACAGTTTTCAAGGATTTGTTTCATTTTCTGTGCTACTGGAAACCTGTTCAGAAGTTCTCACCTATATCTATATCTTGAAGCGTTTCACCTGTAAACTTTCTATCCCTACATTAAGGTCTTTGATCCATTTTGGATGATTTTTTTCTACCATGATAATTGAGTTTTTCCCAACACATCTTAAGATACTGTCTTTTCTCCAATGTATGATTGTTATACCTTTATTAAAACTCAAGTTTCTATAACCTCATGACCTCATTTCTGGGCCCTCTGTTCTGTTCTACTGGAACACTGGTCTGGCTCTGTGCTAGTGTAAAGCTTGTTTTGTTGGTGTATAATTTGACATTGGGTACTGTGACACACACATTCAGTGTCATTCTTTCTACTAAGAAGTATGTTAGTGATTAGGGCCTCTGGTGGTTGCATATAAAACCTAGAATTGTATTTTGCATTTCTATGGACAATGTCACTTGAATTTAATGGGACTTGGATCGAATCTGTAAACCACCTTAATACAGCTATTTTTACAATATTAAATCTCTTTGTCTATAGGTATATGAAGTCTTTGCCTCTTCTAAGGATTTTACTGTGGAGAGATTGCTCACCTGTTTTATTAGATGTATTCCTAGATGTTTCACTCCTTGTGAAAGCTGTTGTGAGTGTGATTTAGAAAATGATTTCTAGTAAAACACAGCTCTAGATCCTGCATGCGACAGTAAGCATGGCTTTTAGTGTTTCCATCACTGTGGCATACACCTGAGGGAAACATTTTCAAAGGAGAACGGTTTTACTTTGGCTCATAGTTTAAGGGATTCCAGTTCATAGTTAGCATCCTTCACAGTCATATGCCTGAAGCAAGGTGGGGGTGTCATGGCAGCAGGACCAGGAGGCATAGGAAAATGTATTTTTTTATCAACCTCATTGTGGCGAAAGACTGATGTATCTTTGCAGGGTACACTCCCAGTAACCCACTTTCCTCCCTACACCTGGCCATCATACTATGAATCTATCAAAGGTACTCACTGATTAGGAAATTGTGTTGTTTAGACTTTTGATTCTTACTTTTTGAGACATGGTCTCATTCTGTTGCACACAATGGCCCAGAATTCATGGCGAACCTACTATGTAGCAATCTGGCCTCATACCAGCAACAGTCCTCCTGCCTTATCTTCCTGGGTTTAGGAACTACAGACATGAGCTATCACACCCAGCAAGGTTTCAGATAATTTGTTTGGTCTTGGCTACCATGCCATGAAGTGCTCCCTATGCATTAAATTATCACATGTTGCCATCAGTGGCTCTAGGCTTGCTGGCATTTTTAAAGTATTTTAACAGCATTGGTAGCAGCCTCAGGATTCAATACTGTTCCCTTCAGCTGGCAACCAAAGCCCCAGTTCATGGGTCTTCAGGGGATATCTCAGATTAAAACCATAACAGTAAGCTGCATGCAGTGGCTTGTCATCACGGCTTTAAGAATCCTATACCATCCCTTTGGGAAATCACAGATGGAAGCAACAATATCTTGTGATCTGTTTAGTTATGTTGTCATACCATGAATTTGCAGATTTGGAGACCTGCCCACAGTTGGCATTACATAATATGATAGAATGATTTGAATATCCATAAATCTTAAATGTTCCAAATGAATCTGGCCATCACAAATTAAAGAAAATTTAGAAGTCATAAAAGCTTAGGGGGAAAAGAATAAAATGCTGAAACAGCCATGTCAGCGGCACGACAAATAGCACAGTCTATTAAGGATAAAAATAATATCTTAGATGGAAGGAAACCAATTTGGATTCTGGTTTTACAATATCACTTTTTAAATGATGCCCTTGTTTGGTGACCCATGTCAATGTAACATCAACTTGGGAAGCATTCTCTTGTTTGAGAGACTCAGAGAAATCAAGGGTAGATAAGAAGAAGACTAACAAGCAGTGAGTATTTATATTCTGTTAGGTATCATTTAGTGAAAGAATATGAGAGACAGAGAGAAAGAGAGATAGAAAGAGAGAGAGAGGGAGAGAGAAAATGGATATCCATATATCAGTTATAACTGTATATACAAAGTTGTCAGAATAGATCTATATCTTTAGATGTGGGTATCTTTGCATATATAACTGTATATAGTTGAAAGCAAATTAGCAAGAATGTCGTGTCTCGCCACTTCCCTTTAAATGCATGCTGCTGAAATGATTCCAGACAAATGTCTAAGTTATTTCTGAAGATGTCTAGGGAAGCAAATATGACAGCCTCTTGGTATTTTTAAGTGTTAATGCTATCAGTGAGTTCTTAGAGCCTCTATTTCTTTAACATACATATGCACATACATACACACAAAATATATATGTGTATGCTTATATGTGTATTCGTGTATGTGTGTGTGTGTGTGTGTGTGTGTGTGTGTATTCCTAAACATATAAATACAACTTGCTCAGTTCATATAAAGTTACTCATATGTTTATGGTTTCAGGGCTGAATACCACTTGGTATTAATTCATTTGGAGTCTCTTCCATAGGAAAGACTAGTTTTCTTGCTCTTAGCATTCCTTAGTTACCTATAGTTCTTTGTCTAGGATGGAGGGCCTATTAGATTTCCTTGTGTTAGCATGTCTATTGGTGTGGGTTTTATTTGGGTAAAGTTTAGGCATGTTGATAATACTTTATGTGTATAGGTTCTCTGATGTTTCTGGGAGATAATGTCTCAAACTTCCTGTTCTTCTGGGTTTATAATCTTTTCGTCCCCTCTTCACTATGATTCCTGAACCTTAGGTGCAAATGATGTGTTTTGGAGGTATCAATTGGACTGGTCACCACACATTTTGATTGGTTGTTATTTCCTGTGATGATCTCTGTCTGTTGCAAGGAGACATTTATTTGATGAGGGGCGAGATCTATACCTATCTGTGGATACAAGGATAAATATTTAGAATGTAGTTAGGATAAATATTTGGAATGTGGCACTGATAGGTTCTCTATCAAATCCATGATTTCACTAACTCCCATTAATTGACTGGGTTTTCCAGTATCAGACACAACTTTACTGTTGGTAAGCAGGTCTTCAGTCCAATTAGAGAGCTCTTGGTTACCACCATGGCACATGTACCATTATTGCACTCCTAGGATTACCGTGCTTGTTTTGATCACTGTTTTAGTTCATGGACATCTTGATAGAGTAGCATAATCTATTGCTTCCCTCCCTTTGAAGCTTGTATACTGCCTTCTGTTTCCATGAAAACCAGTCCTCAGGGATAAGGTTTTCAGATCAGAACTGACTGAGATCATCTCAGTCATGTGTCCAAAGAACAAGTTGTTTTCAATGTCTAGGAAGCAAGCAAATGCAACAGCGATAGCCTATGTTTGGGGAAATCTCTTGGACAACCCTGACCAACAGTTCAAAATGGGGTTTATCATGCCTGGTTTGGGGGGTTTTTGTAAATATTCTGTGAATACTTAGGGAAGCATTGTCAGCCCAGATGAGAAATTTTCATTTAAACTGTGTGTGTGTTATAATTTTAGGTAGATATTAATAATTCATTGACTTTTTCAGACATCGTTATTATTTTACCCTCCCTCCTTTTTCTGTATTAGACTCCCCACTTCCTAATTAAATCCCCCCATTTTTCCATGTCCTCCTTAAATTACTTATACCCTGGTGTGCCCCATCAATTTCTCCTCCATTCCCCTATGCTGGCAATGATCCCTGTCCCAGTCCAACAGTTATTCCAAGTTATATACTCACATTTGAAGATTTGAAAGTATGAACATGTTATGTTTGTTTCTAGGTATAGGTTACTTCAATCAATATGATCTTTTATAGTTTTATCAGCTTACCCACAAAATTCATGATACTCTTTACAACTGGATAGTATGCCATTCTGTATTCATTCCACATTTTTTATTATTCATTCATCAGTTAAGGACATCTAGGTTGTTTCCATTTCCTGGGTATTGTGAATAAAGGAGCAATGATCATGGCTGAGCTAGCAAGTATCTGTGAACTGGGATGGTGAGTCCTTTTGGTATATGCTAAGGAGTGGTACAGCTGGGTCATGGTAGATTTACTTTTTAGCATTTTCAACACTATATTTCAAGAATTGTTGGACTGCCTAGTAGCATTGTTAAAGCATTTCAGCTACCTATATTTTTTTTCAGAAAGTTGCCCTCCTCAAGACGTATACTGAGAGGTCACAGGCTCATGAATTCCTCCTTTCCAGTGGAATAATTACTTTTAAAGAGTTGTGGTGCCTAAATACAAACCCAGGGTTTTGTTCATGCTGAGCAATCATCCAACTACTGAGCTACACTCCCAGTCCTAGATCAAGTAATGCTTAGCAACATTGGCAGCGTTGTGCTTCAAACCAAGGCCTCTAATGTGGAGTGAGAGTCCCACCGATCAAAGACCTCCCACCAGTTGCCTGTCTACACTTCACCACCCCAACACACCCCCACTCTGCACTCTGGCCTGACAGTGTGATTTGTACACAGGTGTCCAGGAGGCTGTGGTAAGCTGCCTGAACAAACAGACCCGGGAGCTCGCTGATGAGAACCTATGTGTGACCAGCCGACGGCCCCCACAGCTCCTGAAATCCTGTAACTTGGATCCCTGCCCAGCAAGGTAAGGGATTTGTTGCTGCCCCTGCCAACCAGGAGCATGTGCTGAACTGGGTGCATCTCTCTATGGGTAACAGAGGAACGCTTATTGTTACCCAGTGTTTTGAAAACCAATTAGCGTCAGTTCAAACTTCGAGTCAAATCCACTTAAATTTAATTGAAAGCAGGGCCCTGGAATTCTAGCCCAATCAATGGTCATATAGTCCAGAGACTCCATGCACTGAGCAAATTTATGGATGTTAGGTGCATGTAGCACTCTGTTGCTTTCCCCTAAAGTGAAAATGAACTGACCACAGACTTCATGATCTATACTTCATTTTAGCCCATATGCCAAAGCCTTGAACCATAGTAATAAACTGGCTTTCACATCACAGAGTATAAGGTACTGAAGCATCTGGGTGGTATAATTGACCCACTGTGAAATCTGTGTGCACACAGCATACAGATTCATTCTAGCATGCTCGGGGTTTGTGCGTGTATCATTCCACATGCGTAAAATCAATTAGAGCATTTCATTGTTCAGCCTTGCCCGTGTCTCATTATCGCACAACCTTGAGTCTTTGCTAATCAATCCAATCACTGCTTTTGGTCCATATGATTTTATGGTGTCTCCGGAAATTTGCTTTGTAGATACTTTTTTGGAGCAAATCCCCTATACACGATTCTGGTTTGGATGAGATATGTTTGAGGAACTAAAGCTAGGCTTGCAAATCTACAACTGCATTGAAGAATATTATTGGATAAGACCATGTCCTAGATATGAAAGGAATCTGTCTTCTGAATAGTTCTCATTTCTCTGCAAAACATTAGAGTCACTATACTGTTTTCAGGTGCTAACAGTAGCTTGCTGGTAAAGCCTGTGTGCCAATTGTCTTCTTTCTCAGCCAGCTCTAGTAGAGTCCTTACTTTTAGACTTGAAAGAAACAGATTCAGACCTTCTCAAATTACATGACACGGCTCCATGGTGACTTTCTGGTCACCGTAGTTGTTCCATGTATTGATCTGAATGCCAAGACTGAGCTTCAGTGAGAGTTTTCTTCAAAGTTGATAGATAGGAAAGGAGTTATTCTCATAGAGAAGGAAACTGTTTTGTGCACATTTAACACTAAGCAATTTGAGTCTCAGAAGCTATATCATCTTCCCCCAGGGTGCCATCAGTGAGTGAGGTTGACTCCAAGAAGATTTTAAAAGAAACCAAGAGTCATTTTGGGGAAAGAAGTCAGTCTCTGTTCCCAATTTATTAAAAAATAAAACTTTCTGGGTGTTCTAATTATCTAAGTAGCTCATGAAGAGACCCATCCTTTAAAACTCAAGGGGATATAAAGGAAGAGAAAGTAAAAAGATGAGAAGAGTCAGAGGATGGAAATGGCTTCTGTGAGATAGTGTCTTTGATGCTTTGATGCATGTCAGGGATGCTGTAGTCATGAACTCTGAACAGTATAGTTGCCTGCACATGACCTGCACAGTGACCTTACCAAACAACGTGCCATTGTATATGAGAAAAAAGTTCATAAGGCCTTAACCCTGAATGAGGAATTGTAGGCAATCTATAGATGTTGAGGGAGAGAGACTCAGTTTTCTCTAGGGATGAACCCCTTGACAGGTTTTCCAATCCTAAGTGGTCAGTTCTAAACACATGTACATCCAAACAATACTAACTAGGCTCAGTAGATTGTGTGTGTGTGTGTGTGTGTGTGTGTGTGCATGTCTGTGTGTATGCATATAAAACAATCTAACAATAATATTATAGAAGAGATCATGAATTCAAGATGAGGTGAGGGGACATGAGAAGAACAGGAGAGGGAAAGAAGGGTAGAAATGATGTGATTACAGTGTATTCAGGCACAAAATTCTTCAAACAAAAGAGTATTTTAAAACCCCTCAAGCACAGCAGTAGTGATTGGGGCAGAATGGCAACTCCCTCCCTCACCCCCACCCCACCCCCACACGACCCTTTACCAGCTTAGTTACTTTCCCCACCCTTTCTTGCCCAGAGGGACATGCTGACAGCTTGGTATGTATGCTTCAAGACTACTTTCCATGAATTTATATATGCTTGTGAACATACACAACTGTACAAGACTCTGATATTTGTAAACAAGACCTTACTGCATTTATTGCTCAGAAGGTTCAAGTTTCACTTAGCATCACTTACTGTGAAGCTTTCTCATCCCTGGGATACTCAGAAGGATGAGTAAGAGGATGCAGACTGCGGCTCAAGCCTCTTTGGCCATTTTTCACTAACCTTTGAAAGACTATAGACATTTTCAAATCTTCATTTTCTTCTTTTAAATGAGATAACATTTTATAATGCTGGGTATAGTGAGTCATGACTACAACTTCAGTACTTAAGGGACTGAGGCAAGCAGATTGCCATGGAGTTATGATAAGCCTGGGCTATGCAATGAGTTCCAGGCCAGCATAGGCTATAGGGTGAAACTCTGTCAATAACAAAAACAATAATAAGATCTGTTCTGGGGTGTAACTCGGCGTTGGGGTACTTGACTAGCATGCATAAGGCCCTGGGTTCAATACCCTGTACCCCCCTCCCACACACACAGCCACACACTGCCAGGTATAAAAACACATACCTAAACTCTCAGAACTCAGATATCGAATCAGAAGGATTGTGAATTTCAGGCCTGCCTAAGGTACCTGAATACCCAAGTCTGCCCCAAAAACTAAAAATGAAGAAAAATAAAAACAAAATTACAATCATCACTCAGAGAAATACACGATCATCTGTTAGTTTAGCCGAGAAACAACAGTCATAATTTCCATGAAAGCATGATGTTTTTAAATTCAAGACTTAAATTCGATTAGATTTGAGCTAAGTCTTAATAAATAAGTTACTATCTCCCTGGTTTATAATAGCAGTGACATGAGCAGCCAAAGAAAACCAGAAAGCACTACTTTTTTTAAAAAAAAATGTATGACTGTTATTAATTATAAGCATTTGATAGCTCGGCCAGTGTGTGTTGAAAAGATTTGGTAAATGTATGTGGAGGGGGGGAACAGAGTCAGCAATGAAAGCCAGATGGCTGAAAATGAAGGAAATTCCAGGCAATTTCTGCAGCTTTGTTCTAACATACTTCTTAAACTAAACTTTTATTTCTGTGCAACGGAGAACAGCTGAGTGGTGCCGGAGAGATAAACAGTGGAGGGGGAGGCCCTAATTCCAGGAATGGTATTCAGTCTCTTCCCTCTCCCTCTCTCCACCCTTTGTGCTAACCCTAATCTCTGCTCAGTCCTAGAACCATTCTGAGAACCAACAAGAATAAAAGAAGCTGAGAATCCTTATTTAAAGGGAGTGTTAGGGTCACAGAGACCCCTCTTTAAAAGCAGACCAGAACACCCACTTTATTGTGCACTAATAAGACCCATGCACACTGACAGCATGTGATTTCCAATTTCAACTTTTCTTTTATATTCACTTAAAATGGCCAGAGCGAAAGGTGTTGCCTTTTAAGACAGCCAGCCATGTTTTCATTGAGTTGATGGAGCTTTCAAAGCATTGCAGCACTCTAGTCCTGTTTTAAGGGCTACTATTTCAGCATGCTCTCTAAAGAGTGGTTTATCTTCTGCTGGTTCCCTAAAGCTTCCCTATGCTGATATGCTGCTTTCGGCTCTGTCCACACTAACTTTTAAACTCAAAAAGCAAAAGCTCAAAGCTCACCAGCATCCATAGGCATTAAGTGCAGAATTGGAGGCAGTGTTCAGATGCCTTTAGAGTAATAACTCTTACTACCATGCCTTCTCGGGCATGTCCTGGAGTATCTTCTACCTTTTCCCTTTCTTCTACTGATGGGTAGGTTACAACAGAACACCAAACTTCTTAATTGTTAAACTCATTGGGTAGTGAGCCTGGGCTGCTTCTTTACCAGGAATGTTAGAATGGTTCCAGTAACATTTTGATATCAGCAATAAAAAAGCATTGTGGGGAGGCTAAAATGACTTTGTACACATAGATTTCAACTTCTTGGGGCTGGAGAGAAAACAAAGCAACAATATGTGCCTTCTAAACATGTTACCTGAAAGAGTAGGTGATTCATTCTAAAAAGGTGCAAACAACAGCTTTGGGGAAAACCATTCATCAAGTCCAAAGAAGAAAGCCTTTTCTGATTTCTTAACACCTATATAATTAGATGTCCACTTAGACCACAAAACCATGCCTAAACTCTATGAAGTCTTTCTACAGACAGTTGACCACTGTTAAGTTCCTACACAAAAGTTAATGCAGAGAGGATATTTACATTTTAACTCTGAAACAGTAAAAATGAAAACAGGCAGGCATCTTCATGCCCAGCAGGCTGCTGGTACCAGTACTCAGAATGAACAGAACACAAAACCCCATCTTGAAGATGTTACCTATTAAGGGAAGACTTCAAAATAGTAGTGGTTCCGAGGGAGCTTGAGGCCTTGAGGCAGATTCTTCCTTGAGGAGGCAGAGCCCATGCTGAATGAAAAAGAAGCATGAAAGTAGGATTCATCCATGTAAAGGAAAGAGAATGTGTATCAGACCAAAAGAAAGAACAAGAAGTGGGTACCATGAAGAACAGGCAGAGGCCACATACATGGAATGCCTAGGCTCCTAAAGATACTTGTACTGTAATTCCTACAGTAAGTGGAGCTCAATGAAGAAGCTTCAACAGGGTCATAAAAGGGCCATTCTTGCTTGGATGACCCTTGCTGACCACCTAAGACAATAAAATAGTGATGCCTAGCTTTTATTACCACCCGTGTATCACAATTATTTCTCATGTAGAATCAGAAATTGTATAGTCTGTATAATATTTTCATTGACAAAAAGCAGTGCAAATATCAGCATTTTGTTTGTGCCTTCCAGTAACCTAGTATGTTCTGACTGAGCCTGTCAATGGCACCACAGGGAAGGGAATCATAAAGGAAGTTGTGATCAAGCTAGCTAATGGCACTTGATCACTGAGGCCTTCCCAGCACTACCATCCTGGGATCCTTTGAAGACAAGGATTATATTTCCTATAGAATCAAAGTTTTACAAATAAAGAAAATATGCATATGTTCTATTAGAAAAAAATCATATTTAACACAGAGAAACATCCCTGCACAAAACAGGAACCAGCTTCCATGATAAAGAACTATAGCATGTACTGAGAATGCGATTTCACTTTTCGTATGAAGCACTTAGGCCTGGTATTGAGGACAGCTACAGACTGAAATGGTAAATGTTTTCACAATACCTTAATTACATTTGTATGTGTGCAAAGACTATAAAACACCCCGCATCCTTCTACTTAGAAGTTTATGATGCCCTTAAAGATAATAGGAATTTCTCTTTGTTCAGTCTCCATTGAATAAGTATTTATTGACTGTTTCCTGTGCCAGGCATTGTGCTGTGGTTACAATCATGGACAAAGCCTGCTTTGTTCTCTGAAGCTGGGAATGCCAGTTCTTAGAGATGGTCAAGGCCTTTTTTTCTGTGACTATTCGTTTGTTTGTTTGAGTTTTTGTTTTGTTTTGCTTTGGTGCTTAAATTCTGCCTGGGGCTTCAGTCATATCATGCATGCTCGATACAACTGAGTTAACCCTCAGATCCATATATTTTAAACCCTGATGTAATGATGAAACACTGGGAAGTTTTCTAGTTCAGAAATCTTACTCCTTATAAACCAGTTAACAGAACTGAAGTGGCACCTTGAAAAGTAAGAAATTTCTTATTTTAAATTTTTTTGCTTTCCAAACCATCAATTTTGAAAGTGCTGGAGTTAATGGAAGTCGAATTGTTCAAGGCTTTTGGACAATATTTGAAACTGTAACTATTGAAACTTAAGGAAGCCCCCAATTGAATGCTTTCTTTTACAAGAGTTGTCTTGATCATGGTGTCTCTTCACAGCAATACAACAGTGACTAAGACAAACACCAAGAGGAGACTTGACAATGCTAAATATTCTGCATCAGAAAAGAGATTATTTTAAAATGAGAAAAAAGGATGGGGCTTTGAGTTCAAACAAATACTGTGGTTCTTGTTTTCCTCATTGCCTAAGGACGCTACTTTTAGTTCCTGTATGTCTCAGTTTCCCCACCTGTCAAAGATAATCATTCTGACAACAGGACTGGGAGCATTGTAAGGATAAGCACAGGAAGCACTCAACTTGCACAGGAAGCACTCAACTTGCCTCTACAGCAGGCAGGGAAACAAGGAACTTCTTCCCAATCCCTAAGCCTTATGGTCTTATTTCCTACCCATTGTAGTTTTCCCTAAAATTTCTTAACAAAGTAGTGATAAGAGCAAAGTTAAGGGAATCTATGAATAGAGTATTCCATAGCCTATGGGGGCCATTCTTATACAAACCACCACAGTGTTTGTCCTGAATAGAAAAAGGTGTCTTGGCTGTACTAGAAAGGAAAGCAGGTCTCCATTGTGTCTACAGATTCTTCAGAAGTTAGAACCTATTGGGTCAATACTTTTGATATTGTTACTTAATATGGTTAAGTACCTTAATGAGATGAAGGTATGGGACCAAAGAAGGCAGAGAGTTGAGTATCCCTGACTTAGATACTGTAAAGAGACAACAGGGCCAAGGCAACTCTTAAAAAAAAAAAAGAATAGAAGTGGGGGACATTTTATTGGTAGGTTGCTTACAGTTTCAGAGGGTTAGTTCATTCTTATTGTGGTAGTACTAGAGCAATAAATGAGATCTACATCCTGATCCACAGGCAGAGACAGACAGACAAAGACAGAGAGAGAAAGAAAAAGAAAGAGAGACAGAGAGAGAGAAAGAAAAGGAGACAGAGACAAAGAGAGAGACAGACAGAAAGAGAAAGTCAAAGTAGACCTTGTGTGGGCTTTAGAAACCTCAAAACCTGCCCCAACTAGGCTACACCTCCTAATCTTTCTAATCCTATCAAAGAGTTCCTCTCCCTCATGACTAAACATTTATATATATATATATAAACCTTTGGGAGCCATTTTTACTCAAATCAAACCTCCTGAAGCTCTGAACTTAGTAATGTCTTAGGAACTACAACAAAGGGGTTGGGGAGTCCTTTTGGCAAGTAAGATGACAGCAGAGAATGAACAATGTTGTCCTCACAGAGAATCCTGTGATAAGTAAAAACAAAATGAGGTTTGTATAAACTGTGATATTCCTACCTGCTTGTCTCCACAAACACATATGAAAGGGAATAAGGAAGGAAGAAAGAAAAGAAAACAGTAGAACAGGAGAACAAGGAAAATCCAACTGTGGTAAGGCCAATAGCCTGAGCCTACCTTTGAGTGAGAAACAGTTTTCTAATGCTTACATCTGCTTGGTGCAATCAATATAGCAGACCTGGTGTTTTAGCTACTCTTTTGTGTCTGTGATGAAATTATCATAACCAAAATCAACTTCTTAATGAGCTTGTTTTGGTTTATGGTTCCAGAGAGCTAAAGTCCATAAAAGCAGAGAAGGCATTTCTGCCAGCAGGAAATTTCCTGAGCACACCTTTATTCACATCACAGGAAGGACAGAGGGAAAACAGGAAGTGGGATGCGGCTATCAACCTTACAGTCAGTGATGTAATTCCTCTATGGTGGCACCTTCTAAATGTTCTATACTGTCTCCAAATACTGTCACCAACTAAGAAATGAGTGCCTAAATACCACATCAGGTGTGGTGCCAGCCTCTTAATATATGTAATTTCTCCATAAATTTATGATAACCCTATTCTTGTCCTACCTTTAGATATGAGCGAAATAAGTCTTTAGAGCAGTGGTTCTCAACCTTCCTAATGCTGCAACCCTTTAATACAGTTCCTCATGCTGTGGTGATGCACGAACATGAAATTATCTCATTGCTACTTCAGAGCTATAATTTTGCTACTATTATAAATTGTAATGTAAAAATCTGAAACGCAGAATATCTGCTATGAAAGTCCTAGGGGGCGTTGACAACCACTGCTTTAGAGAGACATATAACCCCCAAATGGCAGGTCCAGATTTGGTACAGAATATAGGAGGGTTGGAGGAAGAGAAAACTGTGGTCAGGATGTGATATATGAGAGAAGAATAAATAAAACTTAAAGAAAAAAAGAGAGCTTGGGAGTCAGTCCTTCCTTTTATTGATGATAGATACAGACCTATCCATCAATACAGCTGCTACCTTCCCTATTTCAGACATTCCACATACGCCCAGGAATTACTCCGGGAAAGTATCAACATTAGTTGCCTGTAGCCCATAACCCAGTAAAGATCACAAATAAGTCACAAGGTTTTCTTTCTTCATCGCACGCTTTGAGTTCCCAAGGACAGAGCAAGCTCCTGGAGAAGGCTTGCACTGACTGGGATAGAATCAATACTTCATCAGAGCCAACACTTCTCAGGGCAAAGCCAAACCCCTAGGAAATGAAGCATGTAAAAGAGCTCAGCTAGACCTAAGTGAAGCCTCTAAAACCCAGTGCTGACTCACTGAGCATAGAACTCCTTTCCCTTAAAAGAAAAAAGAAAGAGAAATCCCGAGTCATGAAGAAAGACGCAGACTGGGCTTAGAATTCTGGAAGATGCCGTGGTCTATCTTGGTGCTTTGAAGTTTTGTTCTGCTGTCACAACCAACCATTGCCCCAGTCTGTGCTGAATTGATATGTGCTAATATAATAAAGCATCACCACCTCCTGAGTATGTGCATGCATGAACACACACACAGACACACACACACACTTTCCTCTTTGCAAAACTGGGTTCCTGCCTCCTCCTCTGTGCGATTCTTCTTAATACTTTTCTAGTACCTCCTTCCTCTCTTCCCCCAGAGGTTTATTTTCAACCACTTTGCTCCCTAACTATCCAGACTCCTAGCTGGCACTTTTCTACTTATCTACAAAGCACATTATTCCAAATTCTTTCACCCTCCCCTCTCCATGCATTCAGTTCAATTCCACTAAGTGATGATGATGCTGATGATGATGATGATGCAAAACTGCTTAAGCTGATAAACTATGATGCATATTTCTCACCTCAAGCTTACTCCAGTCTTAAGAATATGGGTTTGCACAGATTAGGGTTAAGGTTCAGTGCATATGAATTTGCCAGCTGCTTGGTGGGAGAGAGCTTATATAACTCCAGAACTCATTTTCTTCCCCTTTAACCTCAAAAGGGCCATTGTGAGGATATGAACCTAAGTGCTCAGTGCGGTGCCTAGCATATATTAAGTTAACAGGTATTAAATTGGGATTTCATGGGAGGCAGGTTTATATATCTCTGTAAGGAGCCGTCCCTATTTAGAGGAAGAAGGCAATTTTTGTGAACTTCACAAAATTGCAGCTCTTGAGAATGTCTGATCCAAAAGTATCCCCCAATTAACTCTAGTCCTTGGAGGGTAGCAATTTTCTGCTGACTAAAGGAAAATCCAGCTTAGTACAGTGAACACTATATATATATATATATATATAATTCTTGCTCTGCTATTGGCTCTAGGTATAAAACAATTAGTCTGAGACATAGATACTGGGACAGGCACTAAAACTGCACTGAGAGATCAGTACATAGACTAGCACCGTGCCATGGGCGGAAACTGAGCAGATTGCATATCAAAGCAGAATAAATGGTCTTCTAACTTAGTTTAAAGAAAGACCACCCCAAGAATTCTCTTATTACTACAGTTGTAAAAGAGTTTTTTTTTCCTAAAATTCTGATCAAGCATACTATTAGCATACTCTTCCCTACTCCCTGAGAATCTTGAAATAGACCTTTCCAACACCTTCAGGGTCATTTGCGCCCTTTCACGTTCCCACGTAAGCCTTACATTAGTTGATTCTCCTGTATAAGACTCCCTATAGTTATGCTTGATAACGGGGGAGATGACACAGAAATTGTTGCTGTAACAGAAATTACGGCAACTGGTGAAAGTGGATCAAATCAGTCTACTGAAGTTCTCCTGGACCTCTGTCTCCATGGACACCATCTGCCCATCACTACCATCTCTCCATGAGTTCTCCTGGGTAGTCTGTTGCTTTAACCAGCTCTATTGTGTCAGAAGGTAAGAGGGGGACTTAGCATATGAGGCATTTCGTTTACCTCACATTGTGGGGGAATGGTGGGAAACCATGGGAAACACCAGGGCAGCTTGGCTTATGCAATCCCTTACCGTGTCATCATCCTCAGCTGTGAAGCCGGGGTCACAAACTCTTGGGTTGAGGGCATTTGGCAAAGCTCTCTCAGCTCTGTGAAGCTTGGGGTTGTGTAAGCGCAAGGCACAGAACTATTAGTCTCTAGTCTTCTTTGAGCCTTCCCTTCATCCCTTGCCACATGAGGGATTTCAGAAGATCAGTTTTCAGGGCACCCGCTGTCAGATCCATCTTCCAAGGCTCCTTATAATGCAAGTGTCACTGGAAGCTTTGCCTAACATAGGCACAGGGTGGAAGTGTCATGGACACATTTGTTTGGAAGTCAACCTTTAAATTGTTTTAAAATTTAAAAAGCAAAGAAAGGGTGAGAAAAGTCATGTCCTGGCCTTAAAAACAAACAAACAAACAAACACCACATGGTTTCTGCTTTAATAGTGGCAGAGGTACACATGGAAGGAGCCTGCAGGTGATTCCTGAATATGCCCTGGATGCACATTAGGAAACCAAATTGAAGTTTTTAATAACCAAAAACAACAATGGAGTTTGTTTGTTTGTTTGTTTGATAAATGCACTTCTTTGAGAAATTCCCCTCAACTTAAAAAATGCTCTCTATGGGTAACAGACAATCCAGTCTTCACCCACCTACTACAGTTTTCCTGCCTCAACTCTTTCTCTGGCTGAGCAAACCAGGAAAATCACAGGATGTACTACTACCCAAAGTTCATACAGTTTTAAACTTCATCAAGCTTTGGGATAAAATCACAGAAGGAAACTGTTATAAGCAAGGTATTTGTAGATTTAAAAAAAAATACAAACCACCAGTTAGTCAGATGCCATTTATCAATGCTCTCCTCTGCAAGAAAAACTAAACAGACGCTGGAACTGTACTATGGGGAGGAGCTGATGGAGAACCAGACCGTCTTAGAAGATGCACCCCACTGTCAAGTTCAATGTTTTGCAGGCTTCTGAAATGGAAGTCCATTTGTTTGCAATTGGGGGAATGAGACAGTAAGCTGACAGCTCAGAGGCCAGGAAGGCCTCCTCACTCCTTTTTCCTTTGTTATCTGCCAGACATTTACACGGATTTGAAGGCACATCCCAGGCACACCTACAAATGTTTGTGTGAAAATGAGCACTGTCGTACATTTTTATCTCTAATGGATGGAGGCTGATGATACAGCCAACCTGTGGTGGAGGGAAGTAAAACCACATGTGAGTTGGCTTGACCCCACCTTGATTTAGCAGAGTAGGTGCTGTTTTCCAGCTCGCCCTGTTCACTCGACATCTCCAGCAAGATAGTTCTGCAGAACAAGATTGGCGAAAACTAGACTGCTTGCTACCATACATAGTCTCGCTGCAGCTGTCTATCACACAGGAAAAGGTGGTTCCATGGATTTTACTCCTGAAATAAAGGAAGGTAGCAAGCTGAAGTCTGGTATTCACGGGGATAAGGTCTGGTTATAGCTGTCTGCATTCTGAATTTTATAATGCTGTCTGCACTATAAAATCCCTTTCCATATTTCTTCATAGTAAATAAACTATAAATAAAGGTCATCCAAACATTTGTTCTGTAATTGCTAGTCTGCCACATAAGTTAAAACATTTGAGAACACACACCCCAAGCCCTAGTCTATGACCAGAGTAGTATCTGCAAAGGATGTACTTCCTAAATACTAAGTCCACTCATTTGCTCACAAAACACATGCACTACTTGAAAATGCTATTGTAGATATAGACTTTCTCTCCAAAGTCTATGTCCCATGCCTTCAGGTCTTATGTTGCATGTGGGATAATATTGATGGAGTATTACTACACAACCTAGATTACAAAGATGGAAATCCATATTTGTTGTGGGTCACAATGTTGTCAACCAGTTTCTGGAACTGGGGTTCCTTCATTTTGAGTGATTGAGGGGTCATGGCCATGTAAAGAATTTAGTGGTTATTTAATTGTCACCATATCCCGTCACTTCAATAGTAAACAGTGACAGGGTTTCACTGTTTACAATTTCTGTTTCTCTAAGAAATAAGAAATCTGCAAGAAGTTTGACCAATAATCTCATCTAGAATTTTTGACCAATGAGTCTTCCTCAGAGCCTTAGGTGATAGACTAGAGAGTAACTTGGTCCAATTCTCAAATTTTATCTGTGAGGAAAGAAAAGTATTAAGTGACTTGCCCAAGTAGACACTGGCTGCTCTGTCAAACTGAAAGTCTGAAAACAACTCCCAACTTTGAACTAGGAGCTTATCAGAAGTAGATTCAGAAGCTGCTGTGGTGAGTCAGAGTGCAGTCCGAGAGCCACATCCTCAGCCCAAGCCCTGGTTCTATTGCTCTTTCAACATATCCCTGAAGAATGCTGTAGCCTCTCGATGTCCTCATTTCCTTATCCACAAGGTAAGGATAAACAGCACCCACTTTAGGGTAGGTACAAAGGCTCATTAATTAATGTGTGTGAAGCTTTTCAGATGAGCCTCTGGTATTCCAGGGGCAGGCTGTATATAAGAAGTCCTAGTCACTGAGGATGCACTAAGAAGCTGACTAAAGTGACAGGTGGCCTGAGGGCTCAGATAACCACAGGCAGACATAATATATACTTCACTAGAAGAAAGGATTTTCTTACCTTTCTTACCTGCAGTTACTCATTCTCGGTGACCCAGTCTTCACCAGTGGTCGTTGAGTATAGTATGTGGAGCTATATGGAGACCAGCTGCCTCTGGTACAGATTTTCACTTTCCAGAGCATCGGGAGTCCATATCAATGATGACTCATGATTATTTGGAATGGAGAGTAGAAGATAATGAGTAAAATGAGAAATCAAAAAGAAGAAATTTAAAACTGTCCACATTCACAGAGTTTGGGGATCGTTTCCCTAGTGTGTTATAAATAAAATCCACTTTTACTCCATCTTGCATGGAGTAGAGCATTCTCCATGGTTTTCCCCCAAGGCATATGGGTTCCACCATTATTCAGAATTCAGCTCTCAGAGTGCCTAACTCTCCCTGGTTTCCTAACTGGGAAAGTATATAAAATTCCCTGTGACCTGGGAAATAGTGGGCTGCATAAAGCCAAACAATTAAAAAGCAAAATTAAATACAGTAGTATCTTAGGGATTTACTACAGTGAGCAGATACCATGACCAAGGCAAATCTTCTAAAAGACAACATTTAATTGTCCTGGCTCACAGGTTCAGAGGTTCAGTCCATTATCCTCAAGGCAAGAACATGGCAGCATCCAGGTAGGCATGGCACAGGAGGAGCTGAGCGTTCTATGTCTTCATCTGAAGGCTGCTAGTGGAAGACTGACTTCCAGGCAGCTAGGATGAGGGTCTTAAGCCCACACCCACAGTGACACACCTACTCCAACAGAGCCACACCTCCGAATAGTGCCACTCCCTGGGCCAAGCATATACAAACCATCACAAGTAGTTACTTTAAATGTTATAATTCTAAGAATAAGCAAAAAGAAACCTCAAAGACCTATTGCTCTGTCTTATGCATGAAAAAATGTTATAGCAACAATGATCACAAGAATAACAGTGACACAATGATCACAAGAATAACAGTGGCACAATGATCACAAGAATAACAGTGGCACAATGATCACAAGAATAACAGTGGCACAGTGATCACAAGAATAACAGTGACACAATGATCACAAGAATAACAGTGACACAATGATCACAAGAATAACAGTGGCACAATGATCACAAGAATAACAGTGGCACAATGATCACAAGAATAACAGTGACACAATGATCACAAGAATAACAGTGACACAATGATCACAAGAATAACAGTGACACAATGATCACAAGAATAACAGTGGCAGCCACCTTCAGCTGCTTTGCTTCTATCCTCTGAACAAGCCAGAGGCTGAGAAGAGAAGAACACAGGTTAAAACTTTAGACCAAATATAGGGCTAGCTCTTGCATCCTTACTGTGTCATCTTTTAAGTTACTTCCATTGCCCCAATGTGAAATAGCACATAGCTACACCAGAGGCCATGAAGAACAAATTAGTTAACACACGTGACACTCTTTCAGCAGGACCTAGTAGATACCGGAAGCTAGCATGGTAATTATCGTCATCCTGATTCTGTAGTAAACGAGTAGACATTCAAACAGAGCAACATGCCCAACATTATAAACCACCAAAGGAAACAGAGTCGGGCACTGGCATATTGTGAGCCAGTATTTGGGCCAGTGCAGTATGCTGACAGCATGTTCACGAGCCTCCTCTTGGTAAAGGAGATTAGGGTGCTTTGATTGTTCTAGCAGATCCAAGTGTGTTTAAAAATAGTGTTTCAGTACTAACGGTCCTAGCAATAAATAGTGTTATGTAAACAAATGAGGGATTTAATAAACCAATATGAATCCTAATTTGAGGTTTCTACTTGCTCAGACTTTAGACAGATACAGTCGCATAAACTGTCCTGAGATAAGAAAATGTCTACAAGTAAAACTGCAGAAATGCTTCAGTGGTTAAAAGCACTCATAGCTCTTACAGAGGACATAGATTGCATCCCAGCACCTACATGACAGGGAATTGGACCTCTCAGCTGACCTCCATAGACTCACATATGCACATGGTATATATACATGTGTTCATACACACATAAACATAAAATTAAGATAAATAATTTCTTAAGCATATCAAACAAAGCTTAGCAAGTATTGTCTGTAATGCTGATAACTTTGGTTTGTTTATTTTCTTTTGAGAAATTTTTTTATTAGATATATTCTTTATTTACATTTCAAATGTCCCTTTTCCTGGTTCCCCCCTCCCCCGGAAAATCCCATAAGCCATCTCCCATTCCCCAACCAACCCTCCCCCGCTTCCCTGTCCTGGTATTCCTCTACACTATGGCATAAAGTCTTTCCAGGACCAAAGGGCCTCTCCTCCCTTTGGTGTCTAATAAGACCATCCTCTGCTGCCTATGTGTCTGGAACCATGGGTAACTCCATGTGTATTCTTTAGTTGATAGTTTTTTCCCTGGAAGCTCTGGGAGTACTGGGGGACTCATATTGTTCTTCCTACAGTGCTGCAAACCCATTCATCTCCTTGGGTCCTTTCTCTATCTCCCCCATTGGGGACCCTGTGCTCAGTTCAATGGCTGGCTGAGAGTGTCCCCTTCTGTATTTGTCACGCACTAGGAGAGCCTCCCAGGTGTTAGCTATATCCAGCTCTGGTCAGCCAGCACTTGTGGTCATCCACAATAGTGTCTGGGTTTCCTTAACTGTATATAGGATGGATCCCTGGGTGGGGTGAGCTGGTGAGGCAGTTGGCACAGTAAAAGCACTCTTGTTGGCCACACAGTTCTCATATATAAGTCAGTGCTTTGCCACCTCAGGTGTTTGGTAATCTTGGCTACTACTATGTTTATGGAGCCAAAACCTCATGCCAAGCAGGCAGACTTCCAAGAGAAGCATGGCTCTATCTCCTGTTTCCTGAGCTATAGCAATTACAGTTTTACAGCGAGCCCTGATTTTCCTGATGCTGTTTATCATATATGCTTTTGGTTAAGTTTTGGCCTTCCAGCATGGTTTTACACTCAAATGTCTTCTACCTCCTTTGATCTTTTGTGTTTCTTTAGTCCCCCTTAAGGAGCTCTCTAAAGTGCACTGGTTGTAGGTGACGGGTAGCCCATCTATCTGCTGTTGCTATATGAAGTAGCTTCTCATCTCTTCTCTGTCTCTCTTTCTGTAACCTTCAATAATGCACTCCTCTGGTCCTTCAAGAAAGAGCACAATAGGAAGGTAGCCTGAGTTTGTTTCCCAGTTCTGAGGAAACTGATTATTTCTCTTAATGTCAGTTTGCTTATCTTACAAAATGAAGAGGTCAGACTGAAGAGAGATCTCAGTTGGTGAAGACCTTGTCTTTAGAGCACGAGAACCTATCTACAGTCCTCAGAACCCATGGAAAATGAGGTTGGCATGGTGCTACATACTTCTAATCCCAGTGCAGAGAGGACAGAGAGAGGTAGATCCCTGAAGTTTGCTATCCAGCTACCCTAACTTGGCAACCCTACTTGGCAAGTTCCAGGCAAGTAAAAGACACCACCCCCCAATAAAAGAGTGAATGGTTCCTTAAGAATGATACCCGAGATTATCCTCTGGCCTATATGCATGCACGAGCGCACACACACACACACACACACACACACGGATGCTAACACCTGCTTGCTTACTTCTGATGTGATGAGCATGTACCATATCTTCTACACTTCCACATCTTAGTCATCATATGTTCCTGCAACCTGGCATCCTGCTTAGCATCCTAGGTAAGCCCCATACCCCCTGAGGTGCCAGCGCAGTGCTAGGCAGTGAGTGGTAAGGAAGCTAAGTCAGACTTAACCAATGCCCTTTCCCTCAGAGTCCATCATCAAAACCATGTCTCCCTTCTCTCCCATGTCCCAGAAAGCCTTATAAACTGTTGATTTACGCTGTCCTCAGCACTGTCCTCACACATTGGCACACAACAAGAACATTTTCTGCTATCTTCTGTTTATCTATCCCAGACCCCAACCTAACGTCCTTACCCAGAAGTTCTCACTTAAACCTCATAACAACCCTGTGAAACCATGATTTCTGTTATTCCTATTTTAATTGTGGAAAATTGCTAAATAACTTTCCCAAGATTTTCTAACGAGTAGCAGAACACGAGTCATCTGTGAATAATCTGTTGCCAGAGCCCAAGGCCAAAGTGACACGGGCCTCCCTGAGCATCAGGCACTATTCTAGTTCCCAAAGATGCCAAGATGCTTAAGGGTCCTGGTGGCCGTGGTGCTCAGTCATGGAAAAGAGTCCAAGAAACAAATAACAATGGTGTAATAGATGTGAAACCAACGAAAGAGATGAACCCTACTATGGAAAAAGACAATGGCACACTGAGGGAGAAGGACCACCCCTGCCCATCAGGGACAGAGATCAGAAAGAACAGAGGGAGGGGTCAGGAGCTGACTTGAAAGGCTAGACATCACTGCAGTTTGTCACTCGATGCTGATGTAAAGCTGAGCCTTATCAACTGGAGCCTAACCCAGAAAGGCATTTCAAATCACTTTGCAAAGTACCTCAGAGGCTAGCCAAGGACTTGAAGCTTGAAATATGGGGGACATGGAGCCAAACTGATGGTTTTATAACTTCCATTTTTAAGAAAGCTTCAGGTTTTTAAAAGGCTTGTTGTGTTTATTAATAGTAAGTAACAACTATTTCATGGGAAATGTCTTAGTCCACTTGTGCTGATAAAACAGAATAGCATACTGAGTTATTTATAAAGAAGGGAAATTCCTCACCCTTCTGGATGGTGGAAAGTCCAAGATCAAGACACTGGCATGTTGGGAGGGCTGGTGTATAAAGCGAGCTCCTGAACACATGGGGAATGCTATGTCCTCATATGGAAGGAGGCTGGAGAGTAAAGAAAGGAATGTGCTTCCACTGCCACGCCCTTTTGTGTTGGCATTTGTCCATTGGTGAAGACAGACATCTTGTGATATAAATGCCCCCCAAATGACCCCACTTCTCAATATAGCTACCGTGAGGATTAAGTTCCATTATTATCCATTAACATCCATTATTATCACATTGTCCCAGCCATGGCCAATGGAACCTGTCCAAGCTGGTTTCTGTGTCCTTCTGACATAAACTCCACCATTCTGAAGTACTTCCCAGTTGCCTGGTAGAACGAGGTGTTCCAAGCTCACTATTTCTTTTCCTAGTCCTGCTCTGGAGTGAGCCAATTCTATAGGAAGTGATTGTTTTGTTAGAGAATAGAACTAGAGTCTCTACTAAAGGGATCTTGAGGACTAGGCACCAAGATTGTTTGATGCCACCGGGGTGTCATCACTTCTAGGACTGTCAGTGAAAAGAGTTAGAAAGCAATATGAGCATGTATGTGTGTTTGCACATGCCTGTTGTGTCTGTTTATTAACAGCAATGAGTTGGGAACTAAAGAGGTGAATGAGGTGATAAAGTACCTGCCATGGCAAGCATGAGAACCTTCAGCCAGATCATCAGCACCCACATAAAAGCCAGCATGCACTTGTGATCTAAGCACTGGGCAGGTGGATACAGGAATCTCCATGGGGCGTATACACATGAATATGTATAAGTTCATACACATGTGCACACACACACACTCACAGACACACACACACACACACACACACACACACACACACAGCCATAAGTTCACACTGCTTTTGAACCATTCTCGTTTTGTTCCTTCACATACTTGCAATTGCCCTCACAGACAATAAGAAACCTGGCTCATATTACTTTTCAGATATCTGTGTTTATTTGTTCAGTCTTCTCCGAATGTTTGACTTCCAGCTACACTGGTCTAGTGATGAACTGGGTGACTTGGCAATGAGCCATTCCTCACCAATGAATGGTAAAGTGCATCCTTTACAAATAAATGGGAAGAAGGGGTAGGGAGAAAGCGGCACCAGGATGTTCATCTCCAGGCTGAGAAGTTCCCCCCCCCACCCACCCAAGCTAATTCCTGGCCATGCCAGCTGCTTGCCACTCTGGCAGCTCAGCTCTGACTCCAGGAGGGCTTTGTAATTAGCATATTAATTGTGTCAAATAATGATTCTCATTGTGCTATTTTTATATGTACATATAATGCGCTTTGATCACAGTTAACACCGCCTGGACCCTCTCTTGATCACGTCTCTCTTCTTCCTTGTCTCCTTTCTCCTCCTGATGACTCCTGTTCTGTATCCTGTTTGTTTTTCAGATGTGTTCATTAGCATATGTTCGTGGTACGTTTGCTCACATGTTTCATTATGACATTTTCAAACATGTGTGTCTTGCACTTTGATCATTTCATATTACCACATACATTCTCCTCTCTGGTCCCTCTGTCCATTGGTTCCCTTCCTCTACCCAAATAATCACGACTCTACTTTTATGTCTTACTCCTTTTTTTTTTTATTTTCTAAGTTTTTTTTTTTATTTACATTCAAAATCATTTCCCCTTTCCCGTTTCCTCCCTCCCCGAAAGTCCTTTTTAAGTCACCGTCGTTCACAGAAGAGACAACGTGGCCCTCTTTCTGAATCTGGCTTATTTTGATAACATGATGATCTACAGTTCCATCCATTTTTCTGAAAAATGGCGTCACGTTTTCTTCTTTAGAGCTGAATAATTCTCCATTTTCTTTACGTATCCTCCTGGGGATGGCACCTAGACTGATTTTACAGCTTGGCTATTATTAATAGTGCTGTAATAAATGTGAGTGTGCTGACTCTGATCCCTTCAGATCCACATGCGTAGGGGTGATAAAGCTGGGTCAAGTTTGTTTGTTTGTTTTGAAGAGACTCCATGGCTATACTAATTTACATTGCCATCAGCAGTGCACTGACTACCACCACCACCCTAAATCCTACCTTCTCAACAGGGTTTGCTTTTATTTGTTTTCTTGAGGATAACCTTTCTGACTTGGGTGAGATAGAATCTCAGTACAGTTTTGTTTTGTTTTTGTTTTGTTTTGATGCATCCAGTCATGGATATTACAGGGACCTGGGAAGACTGAACAATTTTGGTTTTCCCCACAACTGTTTATGTATAGTTTATCTAGCTACTAGAGATCTCATTGCCCACAGAGCTCAAGCAAACAGTATTTTTGTCCCTTTGTCTGAGTTCTTCCTTTAGCACTTCTCTGCTCTTGTGGCCTTGCTTTGAACCAGAAGATATTCCTCCTAGACTACACCTAGGTCAGGGTTTGCCCAAAAGGGGAATTTCAAGCCAACTAAACCAACAGTTTTGATTTTCACTTCCTATATGACTAAAGATGTTGAATATTTTGTGTATTTTTTGGTCATTTTTACTTCTTTGGAGGTTTAATATCTTTTAGTTCTTTATATATTTTTGAATACTAATCTCTTGACAGATGGTAAACATTTTTCTCCCTTTCTGTAGGTGCTCTTCCCAAAGGAAATTTTGAATTAGAGGACATACTTGACCAGATTTTCATCGAAACTGACATTATGGAAGCTGAGGGCAATAGACAGATTCGGTACTGGGAGATGTGAATATAAATTTGAAGTGACTAAACACCATCTAAGAAACTAAAGAGAAGGGTCCTAGACATCACCTGAATATCTGTCTTAATCTTTCTAGATTAAGACACCAGACTCTCTAGGGCCCATTTACTGTTTGCCTCCTGATTACAGTTATATTCTAAGGAAATCAAAGATTTTTGAGGAACTTTAGTTTTTAAAATCTCATGATATTAATAATAGGCAGAGATGTAATGCTACAGGTTTACACATAATTTTGGAGAATACTTCTAACAAATGCCTAAAGTTTACTATAATTCTTTTTCTTCAAACAAGAACTATATCTTAAATTATTGGATAAAGCTTCAAGCCTACATTTTCCATAAAGACTAAGATAGGAGCAGCTTCTTATAATGTAATAGGTCAAAGCAGAGAGGCTCTGTATGCCTTTGTTTCCTGAATGGCTGCGAGGCAAAGGTCAGTACCTTCTCAGAAAGAGTAGGGGAAGAGATTTGGCAAGTCTCACAATGAGCCCTATGCAAAGGAATGCAAAAAGTATTTTTTGTTTAATAGCTAATGCAAACAAAGCTGCAAGTGAGAGTCAGCCACCCTGGGCTTCAGTGGCCCACTTAGCTCCAAAGGGCACATTTTAAGAGCCAAGTGAATCTCTCCAGGAGACTACACTCTACCTTTGCCCACTCGACTGCCAATGGCCAACTGCAAATGTGTGCAAGACCTGGGTAGTGTCCGTGTATTTATTTGTATTACTAAGAAATAGAGCTGTCACTCTGCCATTTGTCATTTTCTTAAACTGAGCACAAGGGATCCTGGCCCCATACACTCAAAGCCGCTTTGTTCTACTATTCTCTTTATCCTGCCTTCAGCAACATTGTGGTTTAATAATGAGGTCTGCAGGAGCCAGGCTGCCTGAGTTTGAATCCTGACTCTCTTGTTTAGTAGCTGGGTAACTTTGGACAGATTGCTTAGTGTCTCAGGGCCTTACTTAGCTCACTCTGTAAAATGGGGAAACTTCAGGCAGCTTCTCTGTGGGGTCATATATATAAGCATGTGTATCAGCTCAGCCCTTGAGTCCTGCTGGGATCTCAGTGAAAGTAACCTGGATGAAGCAGAGCTAAAATTGCAAATCCACTGTGCTACCCTCTGATAGAGAGCAGCTCCATTTTTCATGGCCTGAGTCCAAGTCATGATGCCTTGGATGTGAAATAGGTGACATTGACATATGTATGTGGAACCCTTCACTCAACTTCTCCAGGCCTGGACTCCTGCTCTAATGGAGACAATAACCATGCCTGTCTCATAGGGCTGTAAAGATGATCAAAGGAGTGGCACACTTAAAACATTTGCGCAGGCTGAGGTTTATGATAGGGCAGGTCAGTCATCAGTGACTGTTGTTATTGTCGATCATGTGTGATACCAGCAAGTCTGCTGTCATGCTATGGCTTGTGGTTTAAGGCTAAAAGTGTTTTCCCATCCCACGACCTAGAGTCGAACAGATCTCAACAGTGTGACAGGACTAATCAGTAGGCTGGACTTTGCTCCAGTGCTACCCAACGAGATCTGGAAGTCAAGTCTACTGTGTAATATGGAGTTCCAGTGACAAGTCACCCCAGATACACATGATGCTGTCCCCAGGTACACATGATGCTGGCAGAGGGAAGGAAGACAACTCCAGCTACTGAGATGGAGGGGCAGCCCTCTGCTCTTTGCCTATCCTTGGTCAGGAGTCAAAGTATTCTGGAGCTGGGCAGGTATGAAGAATCTGCTACAGTATTTCCATCCACACAGCCTTTCCTGCCAGCAGATTTTGACAAAGTAGACAGTAACATACAGGACAGAGGGCTCAAAGGGCAGAAGTATAGCAAAAGAACTCTGGGTAAAATGGAGTCTTTCTGACATAAGCCAAGGGCCCAACCATGAGTTAAACACTGAAAGCCTAGAAGCTGAAGAAAAACAGAGCTACCAGCCTTACACATGGCCAAGGTTCTCCAGCTAGAATATCTGGTGCAGAGGCATTTCAGAATTCAGATTTGTGTGTGTGTGTGTGTGTGTGTGTGTGTGTGTGTGTGTGTTAGAATGGCTTAAATATACACTGCATAGCACTTCCAGTATTTTGCAGGAAGAAAAGGGTCTTACCACACATCCCACTCCGGTAGGCCAAAACACTACAATAAAATATATAAATATTTATATGAAGTGGGATTCAATCTATCAAAGAGAGCAATTTAGGCCTCTAAATTTTGTTAGCAAGAGTCACCTCACTGAAGAAACATATGTGGCATCAGCTTTGCAGCTGACAGTCAGGCGGGCTGCTGAGAGGGCACCACTAGAAGCAAACAGTCTGGAAATGCGCACGCTGCCTACTGGCCACTCACCTCCACTGGAGTCACCACATACCTCCTGGGCATTTGCTTTATTCTAGGCACCATGCTAGGTTCTGGGGTTGCAGGGGTTTGGTTTCCTAGAGCTTTGGTGACAAAATATGACAAAATAAGAGGCTTAAAGCAGCAGAAATGCATTGCCTCCATTTGGTAGCTAAACTCGCGTATGAACAAAGATGCCAGGCTTCCTGACGGGTCCAGCTCCTGGAGTTTGCTGGAAGTTTCTGGCACTATTTTCTTGCAGCTCTATCATTCCCTTCTCTACCTCTCCCATTGCACGAAATCCTCTCCCCATGTTCCTCTTCATAGGCATTCTCTCTCCCTCAGTGATGCTTAAGTAGACAAGATTAAAAGTAGATAAAGACAGGTTTATTAGGAGGCAGCTCTCATTCATCACACAGGTGGTCAGTAAAGCAAGAGGGTTTTATAGAGCTTGGGCAAGGAGTGATGATGTGTCAGCTAGGAGCTGGGATGGTGCCCATGCATGGTCAAAACCTGAGCCCCTGGGCCGGCACTCTTGGGTGGGTTACCTGAAACTCAGAGACAGAGGAGTACATTATCCCAGAGTTTTCCCCAAGTAAGCAGGTGAAATTTCTTGATGTGGGTGGGGTTGGGGGAACCAAGGCAGACGGGATTTCTCAGCTTGTACAGGGGAGGAACAGGTGTTCCAGCCTAGCACACTGAGGGTTGTGCACCCCACTCAAGTACAATGGTTTTGTTGTGAGACATACATCTTCTCACCCCTAAACAGGGAACTGATGTCAGAAGCACAGATACCTAAAGTCCAGGTTAGTGAGTCAATGAGCTTTGTTTGGGTTACTTATAGAAACGTGAGTGACAGGTTATTTATAGGAGCAGAAATGACTCCGATTACTGCATCGACAAAGCCCACACCAGCATGGATGATGTCATGCAAAAGCTAGAAACCTGGAGCCCACTGTACAGCCTGCAGACAGCTCAACAAGTTGGAGAGTGGCCTTTCCAGGTGGCTTGTGAATCTGAGCTTCTTCCACACATCTCAGCCACTCTTTTTTGTCCAGGCAGTTCAGCTGGTCTCTGCTTCTTCCTGCCATCTGGGTTTGTCTAAGAGTCTACTTTGTAACTTACCTTGCCTGAGAGTAACTCTTGGTAGTTCTTACTGCTTATGTATACTTGGGGAGGGAGGAGTGTAGTGAATCTAGTCAGCTTCAGGGACTTTCTGAAGTTGTATTGAGTTGTTTACTTCCTGTCCTAGGGAGCTTCCCTGCAGGAGATTGAGCTGAGCCGTTCACTATCTAGCTGTACAGCTACCTATCTGTAGATGTCCTGTCTTAAAAGATCCTGCTTCCCCCTTCCACTCCCCACCCCCCACCATCTGCCACCCTCATGCATTTTATAGCCCATGTCTTAAAGAAATTTTCCTCTAAGAGCTGACACCGGGAAGGAAACTGCCCTACTCCCAATTTAACTGTGAAGCTCAGGAGGTCCCCAGTGAGTGATGTTATTTTGGAAGGCTGTTGAAGTTTTCAGACATAAGGCCACTAGAAGTATGCCTTGAAGATTATAGTCTAGCCTCACTTCTGGTCTCGGCTTTCTGCCTCTGGTCTGCAGCTAAGATGAAAGACATCCCCAGCTGCAAGTTCACAGTGTCATGAACTTCAGCATGTCTTCCCCACAGAAAGCTAAAATGGACTCTATCCCATGAAGCAGTGAGCCAAAATAAACCTCCCCTCCCTTAATCTGTTCCTCTCAGGTATTTAGTGATGTCAGTGAGAGAACTAACTAATGCATCTTGCATGAGCCATCCGAAGTAATTACATCTGCAAGGAACTTTTTCCATGTAACATCATACTCTGTGATACTTTGGGTTATAACTCCAATATATCTTTTGGAGGGATGCAACCCCACATACAACAATTGGCAAAGCAAGTTAGACACAGCCACATGCTCTAGTCAAGACAACGGTTGAGTTGAGGTTGTGATATTATTCTAAGTATGTTGAATCTCCAAGGAAGATAGTGTTAAGGGACCATATGGATGGAGAATGTCACTCAGTAGAAAAAGAGACATTGTAAATGGAGATGAACAGATGCGAAAATTTATCCAAGAAGAGGGTAGAAGAAGCTCATATGTCCAGAGCACAGCTCTGACCTCCTCAGTACTGGCTTATGCCAGGCTAGACCCAGCACCCCAAAGAAGGTCTAGCAGTATCCCCACACTGTCAGCCATGACTAATCTTATACTCAGTTGGCTTCCACTGTAGGAGCCAACTGGAAATGGTCAAACAAATAAGGCTCAGGGGTTATCAACAGCCTGCCAGATCTAAAGCCCATAGTTGCAGCCTCTGTGTAAAGAAGCAGAGAAGAGTGTCTGCTTCCTCCCTTTTTGTGGCCAAAGTTGATTAAAATATTTCTGACCCAGAATGAGCCAAGTGCTTACTACACAGATAGCTTCTGCTGACCTCCTTCCTGGAGAATGTATAATATACTTTATTAGGGTAGGCAGAGTTTCCCTGACAGTATTCAACTGGCCTCATAGCTGCCAAAATGCCTCTGTTTCAAGGACCTAGTTGCTCAGTTTCTGCCAGGAGCAAAGCAAAATCAGGGGATGAGGGTACAAAGCCTGGCCCTGACAAGCTTTAACCCTGGGACAGCATTGACCACAGAGGCCACTGCTTTATAAGACTATAGAGTGTGGGGTTTTGCTTTATGCCCATACAAGCATTTCACCTGAAGATGAAGAGAAAAAAACAGCCTTTCTAAACATACACAGGAAACCACACACAGTCCCAAGCAGGCAGCTTGACCCAGTGGATCTGCTCAGAAAGTAGAAGGAGGTCCAGCACTGAGACAGCTACACCATCCAGAAGACCCACACACTCTTCTGCTTTCTACCCACCACCAATAACTACCTTCCTGACCCATTAACAAAACAGTATGAAGCTTTGTGCTTGTGGCCTCAGTCACTCACCTTGGTGTTTGTGAGACACAACCAAGTTGTTGCTGGTTGCCAGAGTCCATTGTTGATGTTTTATGACCGCATCATATGTTTTTATTTACTCACCTGCTGAAGTGGTTCCCAGTCTGGGCTATTATGTATGGTGCTTTTATGAATGTTCTTTTTTATGTCCTCTGAATGAATAGGTTACATGGGGTGGGGGGGAGGGATTCTTGTATATAATTATCTTTTGCTGCTTAGCAAATGCACCCCCAACCGAGAAGCTTCTGAGACTAAATATTTGGTCTCTGTTTGCCTACTTGAGTAAGGAATTTGGAAGCATCCTGGAAAGGTGGCTATGGCTCAGATCCCGCCTGATGCTGAGGTCTTCTGAAGCTGGCCTGGGTCTGGGTCCTATGCTTATAAGGTGCTGGTCACAGAGCAGCAGCGTCAAGTGGGGATGCTGGTTGCACCAGAGTCGGAACGCTGCGGCGCTGCAGCTGCAGGATCTTTCCTCAAGACTGAGCTCATGACATGGCGGCTTTCTTCCTCAGCACAAGTAAGCCGTCAGCCAGAGAAGAAGTGAAAACTACATCCCTGATGATCTTGTCCCCAAAGTCACATGGTATCACTTCTATCCTGTTCTTCTCATGGGAAGAGAGCCTATAACTCCAACCCTCACTTGAAAATCCAATTTGGAAGGAAAGGGTGATAAAGGATTACATACACACTTGGCTCAAGCCCACAAATTTTAAAGATTGGAGTTGATTGTGCCAGAGATTCATAAATAAACAGAATATAGACATTCATACAAAACTCCATAAGAAATGTATTCACCCAGTTGCTTCTAGTTATTTAAAATATGGTGAACGGCTATAGGCAATTTTTGAGATATTTCCTGGAGACGACATTACATACAATAGGAAGTGCAAAGACTTAGGTGTCAGATATAGCCAAGTAGGTCTGAATCCTGGACTCACTACTTAATCATAAGTACTTGGGGAACTTCGGCCACTTTAGTTCTCAAATTTCTTTAAGTATAAAATGAGGGAAATCAATGAGACCTATTATTCCATAGGTAACTAATATAGGTTTACATGCCCTCTATAATGGTGAACTCCTTCCTTCTGCTAATTTATTGGGAATGTATTAACCATCTCCATGAACCACATAGGTAGACCTCTACTGGATCCCATGACTGGTTTAAACTACACTCCAACCCAAGCTCTACCTGAGGTGATAGACCCTGTATTGTGAAAGGTGGAGAAGCTGTAATCCAGATGAGAGGAATGATGAGCCCTGCCTGGAGTAGACATGAATGCATACGCAATAGAAATCAAGGGCATTTTCAAGCAGGAAAAAGGGGCAAAACGTTTTTTCCAGACCTGGGTTCAGTTTGCATAAAGATGGTAATAGAGGGCCAGGAGAGGTAATCAGAAATAACAAAGGAGTTGATTGTACTTACTGATCATTGTAGACAGGAAGAGGGGAAGTAGATGGTGGGAGGTTAGAGCAGCAAGAAAGAAAATGAGAGTTTCTATGCAGTGTCACAGTCTGATGAAAATCATTAAGGCTAAAGAGTTTTGAAACAATCTTCTGGGCTCACTAAAAACCAAGACAGGCTAAGCTACTGAAGGCTATCCCACTGTGCTTTCCCAGGCTGGCAACCATTTATGCAACCTTTGTGTCTCAAACTGTGAATAGTAAACCTAAAACTGACCATTAGAGAGCTCTTCTGAGTCAAAATCCAGGCAACTGAACTTTGTCCATACAGTTTGACTCTTGGAGGGTCGACTGACGAGGAAATGCGGTGAAGTTGGTTGTTTTTATAGGCCCTTAGCTCACCGTAAATGTGCATCTCAAGGCATGGCTGTGTGGAAATGGCCATTCATGCACTCAGCTCATCTGTGTATTTGACTCCTATGTCCAGATAATGAGCCACTCACTCCTCATACTTTCCTTCAAAAAGACTGATCTGTTTTGCAGCCTCTGTTTCTGTTACATTATCCAGCCCTAGGCAGTGATGATATTTATACAGAAGACAGAGACATTTTTGTGCTATGATGGAAGCTTAAAGGAAGTTGGAGCCAATGACCTTTCACTTTGAAGCCAAAGAATAAGAAGCACAAATGTTGCCATCTCACATATAATGGGGGGGCTATGGAAATAAGCAGAAAAGCTGCTTCTAGCCTTTCTAGCCACTGTTGAAAATATGATCTCTAAATCTTTCTTATACATCTTACTCTTCATCTAGTATGCCCCCCACCTGTTCTGATAAGATTTGCATGTTCTGTCAAAATAGACACAGTTACAAAAATCACTTTACTAGTATTTTTTGTGAATAAGCATTGGCTATTCTATCAATTTCTTTGCTCTATTCCGAATGAACTCTAAGCATGAAGGGGATAGTTGGGTTTGAAGCTTAAGACTATCAATCCCTAACCAATCGATCTTGTAGAACCTCCCTGATTCCCAGTGAAGGGTTTTGATTGCCTAGGAAGTGTTTGTACAGAAACTCAATTAGTCTCTTTCTTGTTTTATTTCTTCTCAGGTGGGAAATTGGCAAGTGGAGTCAATGTAGCCTCACATGTGGGGTTGGCCTGCAGACCAGAGATGTTGTCTGCTCCCACCTACTCTCCAGAGAGATGAACGAGGTGGTTGTCCTGGCTGATGAGCTGTGCCATCACCCCAAACCCAGCACAGTGCAAGCCTGCAACCGTTTCAATTGCCCCCCAGCCTGGTACCCTGCACAATGGCAGCTGGTGAGTCCTGAGTTACTTCCAACTGCAGCTTATATTGGTAGCAATGATTTAAGACATAAGGACACTTTCTTAGAATAGCTTAAATGAACACCCAAGTTCTATCTCTCACTTCTTAGCTCTTCTACAGCCTTCCTCAGACATAGACCTGTAAATACCATCTTCTTTCAACCATGACAGAGCCCAGTGTTCTCCAAAAGCATACACCAACACTGTCCGTCTGTTGACCTGAGCATATCATTGTGAATTGTCACCAAGCAAGAAAATATTTTCAATTAATGACACTAGGGTAGCTTTTCCATGAAGATAAAATTGTTCTGAGTTTATGCCCTTTCTAGTTTCTGCTATTTGCAATTCTAACAGTTTTTCTGTATTTTGAGAATTTCACACATGTATACAATTAAATATTATCAGATCATATATACTCCCATTTTTCCTCCCCAATTTCCTCATGGCCCCTCAATATTTCCCTCCTCCCAATGCAATATATATATATATACATATATATATATATATATATATATATATATATATATATATATATAGTATAGTATAGTAGGAGCACCCTTACTTAGTTAATCCAAGTTAAAAATACTGAGCCAATTTTAGATTTAAATTTTTTCCCTACTCTTATGAACTCTAAAACTCTGAATGCCATAGTTTTAAAGCAAGAGATGACAAACTGCAGCCCACCAGCTAAATCCAACCTCCTGCATTTTTTCATAAATAAAGTTTTATTGGAACATAGACCCACCTATCCTTTTTACATATTGTTTGTCACTTATTTTGTTCTATAAGAACATAGTTGGGTAATTAAAGTTTTATTGGAACACAGACTCACCTATCCTTTTTACATATTGTTTGTCACTGATTTTACTCTACAAGGACAGAATTATGTGACTGTGACAATGACCATATGGCACGCACGCGCGCACACACACACACCAATCCAGTAATAAAAATACAACCACTCTATCATAATATATTATTAAAGTTATTATGCCTCAAAATAAATGACCTTTTGGAATGCCTCTAAAGAACACAAAAGGTTTTAAATTGGTTGATTGGAAGAAATCTTATTTTGCAGTTTGTTCCTCATTAAGACATCAGACATAGCTTCAAAGTGACAACAGCTGTCACAAAAGTAACCCTGGAATTTAGAAGGGCTATGCATCCCCGTTTGAGCCCATTGTAAACTTGAGAAGTTAGGATGATAAACTTTATAGTCATCCAGCTGAGGACAGAGGATTGCTGCCTGCATACCCTTTCCTTAGAGCTCAGAGATTGTCTGTTAAAAGCAGTCAAAAATCTTCCATGTTTCTTCTTTCCTTCTCCCTGGCTATCACAGAATGGTAATTTAGTAAGCATCAAACAATACTGAGCGAACAAAATGCTACAGTACGGTCAACACTTGGTATCTGCAGTTTTCATGCCCACGGATTTAACCAACTTAGGCTGTATGCTCCTTTGTTAGGCGTGCGGTGTTTACATATATACTGAATATGCATAGACATTTTTAATTTTTCCTACTGAATATGTGATATTTGTGTGTTTTACTTGGTATTATAATGTAGAGACAATTCAAGCTATACAGGAAGGGTGTGTAGGTTATAAAAAGCCACTTTATATTCAGACTAGAGCATCCATAGATTTGGGGTCATAGCATCATAACTGAGGGACACCCTACAACCAGTCACTTCCAGATACTGAGGGATTATTTAAAAAAAAAAAAGTAAGACGAGGCATTGCGCATGAGTTTCCTTTAAAGTCCCGTGTATTATGGCTGAGCCCATCAACTCCATGCTACTCCGCAATGGTTTTGTTTGAAGTCAAGTTGATGCAATCTATTTTGAACAGCTGTGAGCTGGTGTTTTACTAAGAAACACACATCATTATACCTTGATTTGAAATTAATTCTCACGACAACATAGTTAAAGTGGCCGGATATAAAATCAACTCAAGCAAGTCAGAAGCCTTCCTATACTCAAATGATAAGCAGGCTGAGAAAGAAGTAAGAGAAATAATACCCTTTACGATAGCCACAAACCATATTAAGTATCTTGGCGTGACGCTAACCAAACAAGTGAAAGATCTGTATGACAAGAACTTCAAGTCTCTGAAGAAAGAAATTGAAGAAGACCTCGGAAGATGGAAAAATCTGTCATGCTCATGGATTGGCAGGATTAATATAGTAAAAATGAGCATCTTACCAAAAGTAATACACAGATTCAATGCAATCCCCATCAAAATCCCAACTCAATTCTTCATAGAGTTAGAAAGAGCAATTCAAAAATTCATCTGGAATAACAGAAAACCCAGAATAGCTAAAACTATTCTCAAGAGTAAAAGAACCTCTGGGGGAATCAGTATCCCGGACCTCAAGCTGTACTACAGAGCAATAGTGTTAAAAACTGCATGGTATTGGTACAGTAACAGACATGTAGATCAATGGAACAGAATTGAAGACCCAGAAATGAATCCACACTCCTATGGTCACTTGATCTTTGACAAAGGAGCTAAAACCATCCAGTGGAAAAAAGATAGCCTTTTCAACAAATGGTGCTGGCTCAGCTGGAGGTCAACATGCAGAAGAATGCAAATTGACCCATCCTTATCTCCTTGCACTAAGCTCAATTCTAAGTGGATCAAAGATCTCCACATAAAACCAGACACACTGAAACTAATAGAAGGGAAACTAGGGAAGAACCTTGAACATATGGGCACAGGGGAGAATTTCCTGAACAGATCTCCAATAGCTTATACTCTAAGATCAAGAATAGACAAATGGGACCTCATTAAATTACAAAGTTTTTGCAAGGCAAAAGACACCGTCAAAAAGACAAAGCGGCAACCAACTAACTGGGAAATGATCTTTACCAACCTTACATCCGACAGAGGGCTAATATCCAAGATATACAAAGAACTCAAGAAGTTAAACTCCAGAGAGGCAAGTAACCCTATTAAAAAATGGGGTACAGAGCTCCACAAAGAGTTCTCACCTGAAGAATATCTAATGGCTGAGAAGCACCTAAAGAGATGTTCATCATCCTTAGTCATTAGGGAAATGCAAATCAAAACAACCCTGAGATTCCATCTCACACCAGTCAGGATGGCTAAGATCAAAAACACAGGAGACAGCAGTTGTTGGCGAGGATGTGGAGAAAGAGGAACACTCCTCCACTGCTGGTGGAATTGCAGGCTGGTACAACCACTCTGGAAAGCAGTCTGGCGGCTCCTCAGAAAACTGGGCATGACACTTCCGGAGGATCCGGCTATACCACTCCTGGGCATATACCCAGAGACTTTACCTGCATGCAATAAGGACACATGCTCCACTATATTCATAGCAGCCTTATTTATAATAGCCAGAAGCTGGAAAGAACCCAGATGTCCCTCAACGGAGGAATGGATTCAGAAGATGTGGTATATTTACACAATGGAATACTACTCTGCAATTAAAAACAATGAATTCACGAAATTCCTAGGCAAATGGTCAGAACTTGAAAATATCATCCTTAGTGAGGTAACCCAATCACAAAAGATCACACATGGTATGAAGTCACTGATAAGGGGATATTGACCCAGAATCTCAGAATACCCTAGACACAATCAGCATATCAATAGATTTCTAAAAAGATGGAAGGAGAGACCCCTGGTCCTGGAAAGACTGGATGTAGGGGAACGCCAGGACAGAGTAATGAGAGGGGGTTGAACGGAGAAAAGAGGGAGGGAAGGGGGCTTATGGGACTTTCGGGGAGGGAGGAAACGGGAAAGGGGAAGTGATTTGGAATGTAAATTAAAAAAAATAAAATTAAATTAAATTAAAAAAAATGATATATTAGCCTCATTTTAGTTTTGAGGAACCTAAGAATTATGCAAGCTGAAAATTACGGGGTGGCCTTCACCCCCGTTTTGTGACTGAAAGGTCCGTGATTATCTGAGCAGGCACAGTGTGAGCACCCTTGATTGTGAAAACACAACCATGGCCTAGATGCGATTTTGCTCAAGGTCTTGAAGTCTACACAAGAGCCTGGGCCTCCTGGTTTCTGGCGTACTTTCACTGAGCTGCTTTAAATTGAAGAAAACTATTGGCTTTAAGCTGATTCACACCAGGAGAAAGGGTAAGGGATCTGTGCATATCAGTCTCCACTGTTTGACTACTAAGTCTCTGGATTCTGGGTAGCTTGTATTTTGTCATTATGTGGAGAGTGCTTTGTGAATAGTGTTTATTCTATGTCAAAATGAATGATTGTACACAGACTGTCTCCCTACAGGCCATGAAATTCTGGCTCTGTATCTCACTGATATATTTGTGTGCAGTTATGGATCATAAAGTCAGCATTTGTAGTGGCTTTCAGGGGAACACTGCCTTCCTCCTCAATAGCCACACGTGCTACTGATTAATGATCCTGGCCCAGTGTTTTCTGATCCTTAGTGTACATCACACACGCATGGCCCTGTGTCAGCAGCTACCACTGCCAGCCTCATACCCACAGTGTCCATTTTGACATAGCAGATCCCATCTGCCTTGACCTAAGAAGACATGAGTTTGTTTTGAAAGCCTATTCTATTTCCTTCCACAAGCAAGGCCTTTAGAGATGAGGCAGGTTCTGGCCTGTTTCTCAATTCAGGAAGTTAATACTAAACACCTCTTTAAAGTTCATCCAGTTGGTTAGTGGTTTTGATTTATATCCTTGTACACCAAACATAGTAATTATCAAAAATATTTTAAGACCATAAGGAATAAGGAATTTCCAGAGAGTGTCCATTAATAGTTCAATCATTGGTCACTTTTAATATCTCATTCACCTTAGCAGAAATATTTCTCTCCTATTGCTTCCTAGAATCTTCTTCAGGTAAGCTCTTGGATAAATTGAGCTCTTATCACTTCTTAAAAGAAATAAAGCCATGGTTTTTATTTTAGGTGGAGTAAATAAAAAGTAAGTTTAGGTATCCCTGAGCTAAAAGACTGTGGTCTTGGGACACCATGAGTTAGGCGACCAGTGATTGACAGCCCCTTGCCTGATTAGCCCTGTGATTCCTCCGCAGTCTTGGCCTAGACAAGAGAACCTGGTGTGCAGTCATGATCCCTACAGGTCAGCTATAATCTGCCAGGGGCTCCTTTCAGCACCCAACCTGCCACCTTACTGTTTTTTAATGAAAGAACAAGAAATGGGGCTTTCAAATCCTTCCTTTAAAACAGCCTGCCCCTTTGAGTGGAGAAACTTTCCCTCCTTTTCTGCTTGATCTCAGGGTTACCACCAACCTTCTATGTATGGTTCTTTTCCTTGAAAAGGGAAGAAGTTTAGGAATCGCCATCTGCTAGATGGAATGCAACATCCTGTGTTCCTTGTGGAACATTTGTCTAAAATTGGCTCAGAGCCAGTATTTACACATTCTGCAGATCTAGAGGAGATCAGGCATGGACTCTAGCTATCTCTGTTAAACTTTTGTTTTATTCTAAAGCAGAAATCTAATTCTAGATTTGATTGTGTGTACTTCTTACATTTTATCTTTGGTCTCAAAAAAAATACCTTGTTTGATATTTATTTTCATCAAGTTAGCTTGAAAACTTTGCTAATTTATATTATATATAATTTAGATTTTATGTATATATTTATTTAAATTTTTTATTTATTGAATTTCCCATGCATTGGCCTACTGTATCTTTTCTAACTTATTAAATTTTTTTCTCATCTTCATCTTTAGTATTGTCTGCAAACAGGTATTATAAACCTCCCAAGAGTTGAGCTCACAGTAGACAGTTATAGCACATGATCGAGGGGTCCTAGCATGCATTACCACATTAGCCTTGAAACACTTTGATCATGATCATCTTCTACTAGGATGATGTTCAGGAACTCTCTGTAGCCAGATAATAAACCAATATGCATGATTCTGTCATACCCTCCTGTCCCTGCACATCTTCCGATGCCCCATCTCTAGTCACAGCTGCTCTCTGACTGCCATCCCTCTCCTGCACTGCCTCTTGTCACCTGCATGTTCCCTCCCCTCTGCCTGTCAGAACCTAGCAGGGAACGCTCTCTTCTACCAGATACATCTCCCACACTGAAGCTATAGGTATTCACTGAACAGCCGCATCCTTATCTGGTCAGGCATAGCCCATGACTCCTGCATTAGATGCTAAGGTCAATGAAGGACAAGACTGAGTTTCAGGAGAACCCACAGTTGAAGGAGAAGGAGCATGATGAAACAGAGAAGATGGTGAGGAGAGGCACATGCTTTAACCTTTTTTATTATTATCTGACAGTTTCATATATTTATATAATGGACTTTAGCCTTCACCCCACTCCCCTCTCTCATCCCCTCTCTCTGCCACTTAAACCCCTCTTTCCAGCAAGTACCATAGCATTCCCAGTGTCTCTGGCACAGCTCTAAGCACCTGATGTATGCTTGCTGACACAGCCATCTCCCCACTGTGTGTTAGTGTTACTAACCTTTCCAGCTGAGGCACTGGGAGTACTGGAAGGTCACCGTGCACTCCAGCTTCATATAGGATTACTCACTCTCCCACCGGACTTGCTCTTTCTAATCTTTGCAGCAACCTTAGGCTCTGGGGGGTTGAAATTGTCCAATCTTGAGCAGCCGGGGAATGAATGGCATCCGATATGATTCAAACCCCATTCTTGAATCTATTATTCAATGTACCTTTGTGAGGAAATCTGAGAACACATCTTTGAATCTACAGTTTATATAAGACTCAGCATCTATTGCCATCTTTGGGGCTTTCTTGAATCTACATCTTAGTACCACAATTGTGATGTCTCAAAACAACACAATTGCACTGCTTATCCCAAGTTGGAAATGGGGTTTTACTGTCCTAAAATCAATGAGTCAGTCAGCAGGTATGCTTTCTTTCTGGGAGAAAGGAGCTCTAAGACAGGGTGTATGCCTTTTTCTTTTCCATCATCTATTTTCTCCTCATTCCTTCTTTCCCCTTCAGAGTGAATCCCTCCAGACATTGATTCTGTTCTTATATCTGACCAGACTCTGTTCCACCTGCACCACTCTTATGAGGACCATGGTGACTATATCAACATACCTGATTATATAGGATTGTTACTTAATTAACAAAGTCCCTTTGACTATTCTAAGAAATGCATTTACCAATTTCAGAGACCAAGACATAGAAACCTCCCGTGTCATTGTTCAGCCAACCCCAATCTGCTCAAAAGTCAGAGGGCTGAGCACTTAATCTCCAGTAGCACAAGGCCTTGTGGTTGATAACCTACCCTCTACTACCCACCCCACCCCCATATAACATCTGTAGCATCACATATATGCATCTGCATGCTTTCATTTGGTTTGATTCTAAACATCACATTTTAAAGAGAACAAGGAGGAAAAGAGAGATATGCTGAAGGGTTAAACGGAAATGAATCAGCCTGCTCTGGAGTGTAATTTAGATTTCCCTGAGCTGCAAATGTTTTATGTTCAGGATTGCATCCACCCAAGTGCACGTACATATTGCACACATCTGTACTAAGAAGACAGGAGTAGTCACCACAAACCCTACACGTGCTCCACCCCTGGCTTAAAGCTGTGATTAGCTCTCTGTTCCCCCATAAACCTTTTTTTTTTTAATCAGGGTCACAATCCAAAAATGCACATAGTTTAGCTGTATAAAAAGTCATATATAAGAGAGGAATCTCTCCTGATAATATTAATGAAAAAGAAAATTTTAATGATAACCATGCTCCAGAAAGTAAAGTATCTGTGTTTACACATATGCATGTGTGCACACACACATACCTTTGGACTGGACTAGAGGGCTATCCAGTAGTCATCAGCAATGTTAGATCTCCATGATTCAAATATAAATCTATGTAAGTTAGGAGTCATAGTTATGCCCTAAAACTATTTAAATGCTTAATTCATTTTCAGTAGTATTTTGAAATGAATATCTGATTCTATCTTTAGAAGCAGCAATAAATATAACAGCATAGAGATCAAAAGTCAGATTTCACATGTGGAATAGTTTTGTTTTTATTTACTAGCAGAAAGCTCTTTGACTGAATCACTCTGAATCCTGTTGTGCCTGGGTGTCACATGGTAACAGTCTATTTAACCCAGAAGTCTCCCTGCATAGTCCTATGTTTCTACAGTTGGGAAGGCTTAACTCACAATGAACAAAGAGTACTACACAATAGTACCCTCATTTTAACAGGGTTTCTCAGTGAATTTTGAGTGCTAGTTTTCCTTTATTTCTCCAAGTCCTAACTTTCAATGTTGACCTCTACTATACATGGAATTTCCCAGTCTCCTACATTGCTGAGTTGCCTCAATCCCCAAAGATCTCCATGAGGCCCAATGTATACCTGGCCACCCTTCTCAGCAAACTTCATGGACAGCTACCATGTGCTGCCATCATGATCTAGCCATTCCCTCTCTGAAATCTGAAGCTCTTCTCAGCCTCATGTGTCCTTCACACTCAGTGAACACCCATGTCTGGCTAATTCCATTTCCTGCAACCCCCTGCCTTCATTCTTTCCTCTCTTTACTTTCTCCCCAAGCCTTGATCCAAGTTCTCAAAATCAGTAACCCAACTATGATAACCATTAGCCACAGAATTGTCTCTATAACTCTTACTCAGTACCTCTCAACCTGGTACCAATACTTCTTAACACAAACTTTCTATTAAGCCTTTAAGATGGCATATGCTGCGACCATCAAATAAAAGTAAAGCATGCAGTGATACATAGGCAAATTTAATCAAGAAGTCTTTCCTCCATGGAATACTGCTATGTAACAGATGTTCTCTGGGGAGAAAAAAATCTACCTATGTTAGGTAGGGAATCAACACTACACCATCACACTAATACCACTGAAGTCCATTGGTGAAACAAGGAGTTTGGTTGGATAGGCATGTGGGTTAAAGGCTACTTATAGAAGCAGAAGTTACTCAGACAGCTGCATCGTCAAAGTCCACCCCAGCATGATGACAGTTCACCAAAGTTACAAATCTATGTGCACACTGAACAGCCTGAAGGCATTTCAACAGGTTAGAAAATATCCCTTCCAGTAGCTCAGTGGGTCTGAACTCCTTCTAGGCTACTGGGCTGATCTCTACTGCCAGGAAGCTCAGCTTATCTGAGACTATCTCTCAGCAACCATAGCTATGTGTTCTTGGAGGGGGAAGGAGGTTCTAATCAATCTGAACAGTTTAGGAGACTTCCTGAGTTTTTTGAGTTGTTCATTTCCTAAGCTTAACAGCTTTACATTAGGATAGAATATTTTACCCCATCCCACCCCCATCCCCATATCCACCCCTTAGAACACCCAAGTGTTTTACCTCTCTTTTAACTTCTTGTATCTTAACAAGTCCCCCCTCCCAAATGGGACAATTTTATTTCAGAGGAAATTGTTACACATCAAATACCAATTGATATCTTATTGGGCAGTATTCTTTGAAACCCTTTGACCTATGTTGCCTAAGTAATTTCCTATAAATTTCATCATGTTATCCCTCTCTTTAAAACCCCTTCTGGTGATAGCCCAGGGCTTTAGGATTGGGCTTCAAAGACTATATTTCACTATCTGTCCCTCATCTGGCATTGAAGTCTCATGATCCCAATGCTTCATCCTCAGGCCTAGTTGGAGCTATGTGACCATGCCATAGTTGTGCATGATGTGGGTGTAAGCCTGCATGGTTTGATGCTGTCCCCATTCCTGTTTTCCTAGCTAACTATTCATGTTGCCTCTTCTGCATCACTGCCCACAACCTATCCATAACAATATAGTTGCACTATTTAATGTTGTCTCTTTTGGTAAAACTGATCATATTTTTCAGTAGTTTTCTTCTTCACTAGATGACAGATCCCTATAATTATAACCACTTATATTCATCTAAAATCCCTAGCATCTAACATAGTAACCAGTGGGTACCCAGATGTTTGGTAAAAGTATGACTGAGTAAAGAAAGGGGTGAAATGAGTTATGAGCATAATATGCAGCTCATACCATGTTAAGCCTGGAAATCTGATCCTAGAAACAGAACATAAATGTCATTTTGCATTAAGGGCAGTAATATAATTTGAAGCACCAAGGAAATGAACTCAACTCTAAATTAAACTACCAAATGAAACATTTTTAAACATCAATGCAGGCAGAATTTATTGACATGCTAATCATGGGGAAATCTTTGAAAATACAGGTCACATGAGCATATTTCTGTATTAAAATATAGCCTTTAAGTGGTCTCTTTATTGTATATTTCTTAAATTTCTTATAAAAATAATGAAGCCACAACCTTCCCATGAATCATGTATGGCAGCTAATATATGCAGCATAAATGGTATCTTTTATTATTTGTCTTTATTGCATAATTTTAAAATACCTCTTACCAGAGATTTACCTTTTCATACCAGGATGTGACCTTAAATGATGATTCATGAAGACAAATATTTTTCATTTAATTTTACTACATTTCCCTTGCTTTCTTTCCTCTGTATACATTTTCTTTCTGCATGCTAACTCTCACATAAAGAACTGAAGCTTGACCAAGTCATCTCAACATGGTCAAAAAAAATTACCACAGACTTTGAAGGCTTTCCTGATGTAAAATTTCATCTTCCATGATTTCTAGAAATCTATAAAGACAGTTTTTCATCTATGTAAACATACTGGAGAAATGCATTAAGCACATATAATACAAGCTTTAGGAACAGGATCTGGACATAAATAATAGGTAAAAGATAGATGAACAATTCATACATATATACATAGAGTTGGTAGATAGGTAAACAATAAGAGTGATGGTAGACAGCTAGGGAGATAATGATAGATGGATAGATGGATAGATAGATAGATAGATAGATAGATAGATAGATAGATAGATAGATAGATAGATAGATAGATAGGTAGGAAGGATTGATTAATCTGATCCTCTCGCATGCCTGGAATGTCAGAATGCCCAGAAGAGCCAATTTCTACTGCTTATTGGGGACACAGCTTCCTGTAGTGATCAAACAGTCTGATAAAAGGAGGATCTGTGACAGCTGGATTTTGCTTTACATCTTTGAAACATCTGCATTTGGAGTCTTCTCATCCATCCAGTCATCAATTCAGGAAACATTTATGAACTGCATGTTCTTTGCCAGACACTATGCTGTGCACTGGGGAGTACATAGATGAACTTTTCTCAGAAGATTCCTAATCCTAGATGTGTTCAGGGAAACAGGAAATAGCAGACACATGAGCTATGAGCATTCTCGGAAGAGATAAGGAACCCATCCTAAGTCAGGGTGTGGTGGAAGGGAGTCATTCACCAAGAGGCACAGAAAATAGAACAGGCTTTGAGAAGGAGTGGCCTGCGAGCTGGGCCTTCTAGGATACCTTAGAAGTGTATGGGTGAGCAAGGAGCTGAAAGGCCTAGTGAACAACATGATCAAAAGCCTGGGCAAAAATGTCTGTGTGCCCAGAGAAGGATGAATTGTCTATTGCAACTAGTGCCCTAGTACATGGTAGAGTCTCATACAATAAGTCAGTAAGATTGCTATAGTCTAGTGTGAAAGGACCAGAAAGGCATTTTCTAGTGTCTGGTCTTTATCTTGTGGGTGCTCAGAATCTCCCTAAAGCTTTAGGTATAGATAATGCACCCAGATGATCTTAAAATTCTTTCTTACAACTGGTTTTTGTCCTTGTGCTGTTACAAACTTCTTCATGAGGTTATGGATAATTTATCTGAAGTCTGCCCTTTAATCAGGTCCTATCTGGAACTTAACAGTCTATCCCTTATTTTAAGAGAGTGGTTACACTATAAGACCCTTGGAGTAAGACAAATTATTTTCACCATCTACTAAGTTTGAAGGAAAGAGAAAACAAGCCTACATTTTTCTCTTATTTCATTTTTCATATTTAATAAGGAATTCTAGTTGAACACTTTGAATCTAATAACTGTTTATACTCAGCTACTTGCTTAATTTTGGAGTATGTATCCAAAGTGAACAGGATCCCATGTGTCTCAAAAGATATTTGAATGGAGAAAAATGTAGCCATTAATCGTTGAAATGCTCTGTAGTCATATAAGTACCAACATCAATAGGAAAATTACTATATTTTCAGTCAACAGATGACCCCTAGGACTCTGCATATACTAGCTGCCGTCTATCACCAGGCATACATCTTTATGCCTGGTGAATTCAGGAGGCCTGTGGGTCTCTTGACTGAATTTTAATCTTTAATGACAAAAAATGTGGTTTGACATCATTTTGAAGTTTGTAGGGATATGGTCTTATAAACTAGACATCTACTTTTCTCATTGCATGCTCAGTGATATAAATATTTAAAGACATCACATACCTCTAGAATCCATTAAGAAATGGCACTGTATTTTTCAGCTCATACTCCAGCCAGTGATTATGAGGAAACAAATGAACCTGAGATTTTTAATGGGGAAACTATATGGAAGGAAACACACTAGAGATGAACTCCTTCAATCCTAAGCTCTTTTATTAAAGATGTAACAAAAATACTGGAGAACATTTTCAATGCAAATCCCATACAATTAGTATGAGCAATAAGAAAAGTAAAATCTCTTCATCTGTATATTTAACAGGTTGATGGAAGAGCTATTAAAATTGCTGTTTGGGTCTGGGGATATGACTCCATGACAAAGCACATCCTTTAATAAGCATGAGGCCATGGGTTCAGTCTCACACTAGAAGGAAATCTCTATCTTAAAAATGAAATGCAGTCTAAGGACATAGATCAGCAGGAAAGTATCTGGTAAGCATGCAGAGGCTCTGGGTTCAATCCCAGTACTACTAAATCACTAGACAGCTAGGTAGATAGGTAGACAGGGAAATGGACAGATGGATACAAAGAGTCATAGACAGATTCTGGTAAGGTCTACCTACTCTCTAGAAACCCAGTGAGGGGTAAAGAGTCACTTGTCGTAGGGGCTTTTTAAGGGCAAAACACAAGCCCACCGTATCTCCCATGCAGCCTTGTCAGTTTTCAAAAACTACAACTTCCAGCATTCCAGGAAGTTAACTTTCCTTGGAGCTTACAAGCCATGCTTACAGGTTGACTCTTACAGGTTTGGCTCTTACAAGAGGCCAAAGGAACCAATGCAAAGAAAATCACTCTCACTGTGTCAGAGTGACAATGGCCAGAAACCATTGTATCAACTTACATTTTTCAGCAAATTTTGTAAATTTAAAGTTTCTGAAACCCAGCAACAGGGCTCAGCCTGTAAAACCACTTGCTGACCTGAGTTCGATTTTAAGAAGCCGCTTAAGGGTTGAAGGAGAGAAATGATTCTATACACTTTCCCTCTGATCTCCACATGTGTACCATGATATGCATACCTGCACATACACATACACACACACACACACGCATACATGCACACACGCCAGCATGAGTGTATACACACTAATAAGTATATAAATAAGTACTTTTTTAAAGTTTCTAGAATTGATAGATTTCCTGAAGGTTGCTTTACTGTCCAGTAATTGACAAGCCCATTGGATTGACTTGATTCTTTTTCTTCCTTCCTTCTTTCCTTCCTTCCTTCTGTTCTTCCTTCCTTCCTTCTTTCCTTCCTTTTTTCCTTTCTTCCTTCCCTGCTTTCTTTCTTTTTTCTTTCTTTCTTTCTTTCTTTCTGTCTGTCTGTCTGTCTGTCTGTCTTTCTGTCTTTTATTTTTTATTTTTTATTGTATGGGTGTTTTGCCTGCATGTTTGTCTGTATACTATCTGTATATGATGCCCAAGGAGACCAAAAGAGTCCAATCACACCCTAGGATTGAATTTACCTAGGATTAGGTAACCTAGGATTAGGATGGCTGTGAGTTGCCACGTTGGCACTAGGAATCAAACCCTGGGTCCTCTACAGAGCAGCCAGTGTTCTTTTTTTTTTTTTTTTTTTTTTTTTTAATTTACATTCCAAATCACTTCCCCTTTCCCGTTTCCTCCCTCCCCGAAAGTCCCATAAGCCCCCTTCCCTCCCTCTTTTCTCCGTTCAACCCCCTCTCATTACTCTCTCCTGGCGTTCCCCTACATCCAGTCTTTCCAGGACCAGGGGTCTCTCCTTCCATCTTTTTAGAAATCTATTGATATGCTGATTGTGTCTAGGGTATTCTGAGATTCTGGGTCAATATCCCCTTATCAGTGACTGCATACCATGTGTGATCTTTTGTGATTGGGTTACCTCACTAAGGATGATATTTTCAAGTTCTGACCATTTGCCTAGGAATTTCGTGAATTCATTGTTTTTAATTGCAGAGTAGTATTCCATTGTGTAAATATACCACATCTTCTGAATCCATTCCTCCGTTGAGGGACATCTGGGTTCTTTCCAGCTTCTGGCTATTATAAATAAGGCTGCTATGAATATAGTGGAGCATGTGTCCTTATTGCATGCAGGTAAAGTCTCTGGGTATATGCCCAGGAGTGGTATAGCCGGATCCTCCGGAAGTGTCATGCCCAGTTTTCTGAGGAGCCGCCAGACTGCTTTCCAGAGTGGTTGTACCAGCCTGCAATTCCACCAGCAGTGGAGGAGTGTTCCTCTTTCTCCACATCCTCGCCAACAACTGCTGTCTCCTGTGTTTTTGATCTTAGCCATCCTGACTGGTGTGAGATGGAATCTCAGGGTTGTTTTGATTTGCATTTCCCTAATGACTAAGGATGATGAACATCTCTTTAGGTACAGAGCTACACAAAGAGTTCTCACCTGAAGAATATCTAATGGCTGAGAAGCAGCCAGTGTTCTTAAGCCCCAAGTCATCTCTCCAATCCCTTGACTAGATTCTTATAAGAGAGGGAAACAGTATGAGTTAATTTATCACCTCTCACTAGATAGTAATCTTATAAGGCTTGGGGCCCCTGGAACCAGGTTTAGATAGTCATCCATTAATGGCTTTCCTGGCAGGACTCAGGTCCAATTCTTCTAATAACTAGAGTACTACAGTTCCTGTCCCTGGTTATGAGTGATAGATTGAGGTGAGATCAGGGCTATGTTCCAGCCCTACCTAATCTTACTGGCTACCTAATAAGACCATCACCAAGGAGGGTGACATCTAGGCTGTTGGAACTCTTTTCCTTCAATGCAAGCTCTCAATTTTGCCTAGACATAATGTCTCAACAAACCAAGGGCAGCACATGAATAACTAAAGACTGTTCCTAAGAAACCAGATAGCTCCCTGAATGTCTGGTATGACCTGCACCAACCTAGCTAAGCCATGGTTTAGCATATATGAACTAGAGTTCTATTAGAGTTTAGTAACAGAAATCTCAAAATTATAGTGGCTTCAAAGACTAGAAGAGTATTTTGCATAAGAGGAGGTAGGCAGGGCTTCTCAGTCAACATCGAAATTCACTCTGTCTTCTTCCATATCACATGCACCCCGTTTGCATATTGCATGCACACCATGCCAATTCCTGGCAGCACGGAGGGGATGTCGGTCTCTCTTTAGATGAGGTCTTTGAAATTGCATACATCCATCTGTTTATATCCTGTTGGCCATCATTTAGTCCAGTGGCTGTGCTTGCCTTCAAGGGAGCTTGCCAAATATAGCCTATAGAGAAAAACCATGTACCATGCTAAAAAGCTGAGGGCCCTTAAAAGGGAAGGGACAAATACTTGGAAAAAGCCAATAGTCTGTGCCCCAGGAGGCCTCGTTCCTGCCTCAAGCAGCCAGATTATAACTATTAAGTTCCATGTAAACAAAGTGTTTTACTGCGGTCCCTCTGAAAACCACTGACATGAGGCTATTTTTCTTGCATACCAGATTCCAGCGCCTCTGGCTCCCAGTGCCCTTAGAAATCACCAGACCAGATGAGTTCTTCAGAAACCTGGCTCCTAAATCTCCCATTGTCCAGTGTGGTTGAGTGAGTGCTTCCACGTGGTGGGAGAGGACAGTCCTTTCTCTCTGCAAATTAATTTTTTCTGGGTTGATACTGATGGCAGGAGGTCACTCTTCCTCATGCTGGAAGCTGCACAGATTATTTTCATTGGATCATAAATATGTTGAACACTTTATTATACTAACCTTTTAAACCAGTTTTCTTTAGTGGCTACAAATCACAGTTCAGGGGCAAATTTCTAAGATTCCAGGGCTCCTGAATTCCTGGATGCTCAAGTTAAATACCTGAGATTATAAGTGTGTGTGTGTGTTGGGGGGCGGGGTTACAAAATTTTTGGTACACAATTCACTGCAAAGACAAGAAACAAAGCCCTTTGGCCTAACTCCTGGTTTGTCAAAAAGAAAAAAAAACACCTCCCTACTCTTTTCTCAACCAAGAATAAGACAGTAATCAGAATCCTTGCCTATGTTAACCCTTTTTGCTTTGCTTGCCCAGTGTTCCAGGACCTGTGGTGGAGGGATTCAGAGACGTGATGTTCTTTGCAAGCAGCGTATGGCTGATGGCAGCTTCCTGGAGCTTCCAGAGACCTTTTGTTCAGCCTCCAAACCAACCTCCCAGCAAGTGTGCAAGAAAGATGACTGCCCCAGTGAGTGGCTTCTCTCAGACTGGTCAGAGGTAGGTATGCTTCTCAGGATGAAAGAATGCATAGGAGAGAAGAAAAGTCACCCCACACACACATAGGAAAGAAACCAAAAAGCTCTCCTAACACTGTGGAATGGCATTTTGTAATGTCATTGGTCTATATGGTAGGATGCATCATAACTAGGCTATGGACTTATTTTATTACGGGGACCTAGGCTATGCAGCCAGCCCTTACCTAACAGTTGAAAATCGGAACCCTGAGATTATAAATGGGCTCTCCCTCTGATGACCGGAAAACCCAGGGTTCTTCACATCTTTCTGCACCTAGTCCCTCCTCCCGACAGTCATGCTCCCATGTCCTACCCCCAGATCTTTCCAGTCTCTGCTCAGGAAGGGCAAGGCCTCCCTGGTTCTTCTCTTCCAAGTTTCTGGACAATAAAGGATGTGATTTATTAGGAAAAGAAGGCCCAGGAAATCCTGCCTCTTTGCTGTTACTTTCCTGACTCTAAAACTTGAACAACTTCCCAGCAAGAGAACTTTCCCCCATTGCTGTGCACTTGGGGAAGTGCACAGGCGGCTCAGTGTGCACAGCTCCAGATGGTGCCTGGAGTTAGGGATCCCAAGCTTAACCTCCAACTAACCTGCTCCTCCGAGTAATTCTTCTGACATTGGCATGAATCCATTTACAGCCAGGTTCAGAGTCACCCCGGCTGCTTTCAGCCCCTAGAATCTCTTTGAGTTGCCTTTAACTACCCAGCTCTAAAGACCTGTGTGTCTTCTGCAGAAAAGTCTAAAAATCATTGCTGTACAAGCAAACTCAGCAACTGGCAGAAAGATTGGTACATACAAATCCTACCCAAGACCCTTCTCTTTCTTGCCTTGGCTTTCTAGTGTATAACATGCAACTCACAGTTTGGAGCTGATGGGTTAAATGTGTGTAACAGGGACACTTTCTTCCAGATGGAAAGGAAGCCTGAGGAAATAAAAACGCCTGACTTCTCAGCGCGGAATTCTTGTTTTGTATGTTACCAGCCTGTTCAGAGTCATCTGATAGTGCCTGCGAAGGGCACTGGGGTTGTAAAAGAACCTAAATTACCAGCATGATCTATTAGTAAAATTACCTCTTGCTGTGTCTCACCCCAGATGTTTCAGAACAGAAAGGAGAATGGTTAATTTGGTATTTTAGAAACAGTTTGTATTTCAGCAGAATACAAGAATGGAAGGGCAGAGGAAAATATGTACATATTTAAATGTGTGTGTACACAGACATGTTGGTTGGTGGTTTTTAGTTGACCAAACTAAAGCAACCATGTTTTAAAGTTGTCCGACTCCTTGCCCCTTGGATTCTTGGATCTGGTACTGTTGTTTATGATCAAACAGGTGTCAGATAGAATCTGGAGTTCCTAATCAACAGGCAACACAAGCAGAACAGAAAACTGTTGATTTGGGCGGCATTAAAATGAAAAAAAATCATATTAAGAAATGCCTACACAGAAAAGAGCCCTGCTGTATGTGCCAAGTGGCTATGGTAAAGACAGCATCCTGGCAAAGTGTCTATTGGGTGATGGGCTATCATGGATAGGCAATGGAGAAAGGACTATATATGTCTAATAATTGTCACCCTTCTATCCTCCTGACATTGTTGGACTTTGGAGGATACAGAACACAGAACATTCATTAAAAAGTTATTTAAAAGAAGGCCCCTTGTGGTTTAGGCACCAAAGGAAGGAACCCACTGAACTGGATCATATTAAACAAAGTAGACATTAGAACAAGATCTTATAGAGCTAAGAGTTCAGACACAAAGACAAGCAAACCTGGCTCCAAACTCTGACTCTCTTAGCAACTGGACAGCATGATGCTCATTGCTTCATCTGTCTACCCCTTAGTCTGACTGTTTTTGAAATGAAGATAACGGAGTCTATTCTGTAGGCAGAGTCTTGATCAAATGAGACATATGAAGTACTTCTGTCTAGTTTACCTTAACCCTTGTTGTGATGGTGGTTCTCTACCTTCTGGGTTCATTATCAGGATAAATAAGGATCTAGGTAAACACTCCATTGCCTGCAGTGGCTGGGCTCAGGGTCATAATCTAGGTCTCTCTTGTGCTTTGCTCTTCTCCCTAAGGAAATTGAAGGTCACATTTGGTAGAGTAGGAAGGGTTAGCCCTTATCTAAAGTTCCGAGCTAGCAGGGTTCATGAGTGGAAATTTCTGGCATTGAGGAGAAGCTGGAAATAGTGAGACACAATCTCCCAATCACAGGAGCATATCTGGGGCTTACTGGTACTAGCCTAGCTTCTTGGGTCAGTGAGAGAGAGTGAGAGAGAGAGAGAGAGAGAGAGAGAGAGAGAGAGAGAGAGAGAGAGAGAGAGACTGTTTCAAGAGAGTTATATGGAGAGTGACATACTATAACACTGTGTGTCATCTTCTGGCTTCTGCATATTCAGTGAACAAATGAAAGTTCGTGTATATAACATACACATGCGCATACACCACACACACACACACACACACACACACACACACACACACGTGCACACACATTTTTAAATCTAAAACAAAATGAGAACTGTGTGGTTAAAGCAGGAGTAGGGTGATAGGTCTCTCGTGGTGGGAGTTGCCATCACTGAGAAGCAGCCCCTGCATTACCCCCTCACCATGGTTACCAGGCATGGCTTGAGAGACTTGACTTCAGCTTAGCTTCCCTACTTCAGAGATGTGGAGCTTGATGATAGAGGTGGAACGAGACTACCAAAGTCACAGCTGGCCTTGGCCTGCAGTCTGGCTAGTGGTCTGGTTTTCCACTTGACCAAACTAAAACAGTCACGTTTTAAAGCTGTCCAACTCCTTGCCCCTTGGATTCTTGGATCTGGTACTGTCATTTATGGTCAAACAGGTGTCAAATAGAATCTGGAGTCCATAATCATCAGGTAACACAAGCAGAGATTTGGTCTCAATCTGCACTGGTCCTTGGCATCTTGAGTTTCTGTTGGGGTGGCAGCTGTCACAGTCTGTCCCATAGACCAGTGTATTTCAATGTACTTACATATAAAACTTCAAAGTATAAAATAGCCTTCAGCTGTTTTTACTGTCATTTTTCCATTGGCATGCTGCCATGACCCAGGTTCGGACCTTCATCATCTCAAGCAGAGACTGTTACAGCCCCTCCATTCCATTCCATTCCGTCTTGTCTCCCCTCCCCTCCCCTCTCCTCCCTTCTGCACAGTGATGCCAGATTCACCTTCTCAAACACCTCTTCCATCATATTACTCCCTCCTTCACAGCTTCCCACTGCTCTGTGGACCAATTCCAAACCTGTCTGAAAATGAAAGGTCTCCAAAGTCAGGCCCCAAGTCCCTCTCATGCTCCTGACTGCACTCACCTTGTCAGTAAAACTGCCTTGGGTTTGCCCCAAGTCCACAATGGACTTGAACTGAATTCTTCTACTTTGTTTTGGGAATTTCTCACCTTGCCATGCTCACACCGGATGTACTTGTTTATCCCACCGAGACCCTCGCTATCTTTAAGGCATAGGTCAGGAAATCCCTGGTGTACCACCAGCTCTGAGTAACTACTAGCATTAATTTTATAGTATCTCAAAACCCACCTTCTACTGTTAGACTTTTACTAAATTCCCTAACTACTGTTTCTTCTCTAAACAACTTTATTGACATTTAATTAACCTATTATAAAATTAAACTTAGCTTAATATTCTTAAGGTTTGTCTATGTTGTAGCACATATAAGGATCATGCTTCTTTATTTGGCTGGATAATATTCCATTAATATAACTATTCTATACATTGTTTACCTACTCAAGAATTAATGGGCAATGAGTCATTTCTGCTTCATGGGTATGAAAAGTAGTTGAGTGTTGTTAAATAATGTCAGTGCAGTTATGAACATTTGCACCAAAGTCTTTCTGTAAATGCATACATTCATTTCTCTAAAATAGATACCTACAAGTAGAATTACCATGTCCTATAGTAATTCTTTAATCAAAATGAATAAGCCCTTTTGTCTGGAATTACATGGCAGGAAGCATATCGCTTTACATTCCCACCAACATTATGATTCATAACAGTAGCAAAATTACAGTTAAGAAATAGCAAAAATAATTGTATGGTTGGAGGGGTCGCCACAACATGAGGTGGGGGTGGTCTCTCTTTCTTTCCCACAGCTTCACCAACACTGACTATTGTTTTCCTTTCTGACATGGTCATTCCAGTATTCAAGAAGTGATATCTTGCTGTTGTTTTGACTCACATCTACCTAAAGTCTTATTTCCTTTTAGCAGTGCATTTGCCTTTTGCCTCCTCATCCGAAGGACTGATTCTGGTGGCTAGATACTTCACCCCCAAACAGAGTCGGCTCATAGCAGTGAATGGGAGGCACAACATTTATTGGGTTAGCACTGACTTTTCTTGTAGCCTCTCATTTAACTCACAGACTTGTAAAATAAGCATAAAATTGAGAACAGTTCAGAGAGCTTCAGTAGCTTTCCAACTGTGGAACGACTGTGTTTAGAAGTGAACTAAGTATTTCTGTGACTCTAAAGCCTAAGCCATATATAACTAAGTATGGCTTAAATGCTCATAGAACCCCTTACAATACAGAGTAATAGAGAATGTTAGCGGGCAAGGTGTGCTATGAGACAGATATTCTCCTTTGTTGTAAATACATTTCTTTCAGCAGCTGATACTTTGCCCAGTATATTATAGTGAATTTAAGGGACCATTCAGAACAACCATGAGACTCTATCTAGTTCAGTGGTTCTCAACCTTCCTAATCCTTCAACCCTTCATACAGTTCCTCAGGTTGTGGTGACCCCCCCCACACACACACACACCATAAAATTAGTTTTGCTGCTACGTCATAACTATAATTTTGCTACTGTTATGAATCATAATATAAATATCTGATAACAGGATTATCTGATATGCAACCCCTGTGAAAGGGTGGTTCGACCCCCAAAGGGATCGCGACCCACAGAGAGGGAAGCAATGCTCTAGTTTATGGTACTTTGATACATTTATCCTTTCTCCCTTCACCAGTGCTCTGTGAGCTGTGGGGAGGGCACCCAGACTCGAAGTGCCATTTGCCAGAGGGTGCTGAAGACAGGGGTCTCCACTGTAGTCAACTCCACACTGTGCCCTCCCCTGCCCTTCTCTTCCTCCATCAGACCCTGTATGCTGACAACCTGTGCGAGTGAGTATGTCAGGGCTCTGGGGGCGGGATATGGAACCTCATCATAAAACACCATAGCCACCAGGCAAGGACCTTCCCTGAGCACCCCGGAGTGGGGGGGCACTGTGAGGCAGCAGAGACTAAAGACAGCCGTGGCTGGAGTGCCCACCTGGAGATGAAAAGGGAAATCTTAATAACTCAAGTGTCTAGGCTGAGCTCGTCTCTCCTGCAAAGGCAGCCGGCAAGGGCTGAGCCAAGGTCACCTGCCGGCATGCTGGCCCTGGGAGCTAAAGGCTGCTTATTCCTAATGAAGCCTAATGTTATCCAAACTGGGGTTTTAAATTGCTCTAAACACATTCGTTCTGTGTAATACAATCCTGAGAGTTATAATAATCCCGGGCTCCCCTCTCTGTCTACCCTGAGCCCTGGCTCTTTACATGGCCCAGAAGGTGAACATTTAACAGAGAAATGTGCTCCTCTTTGTCCTCTGCCTGCCTCCCTTAACGGTGCACTTTTCTTCTTTAAATGCTTTTAATGAGGACTGCCTTTCTCCAGGGCTCCAGGCATCTCCACCTCTTAGGTTCCTGTGGGGCTACCCCTCACCACACCTCATTAGTGCTCTGGGTTTTGAAGGTGGGATAGCCTGATGATCTACAGCTGGTAGCCACCTCCTTCCGGGTACAAAGCAGTGGTAAATGATAGACATGCCAAAATCAATAGGAGAGTTCTCCCTGTTTGTCCTTTTGGCCCCCTGACCTCTCTGGTGGCCCTATCTCACTCTGGTTTCTCCTGCTCTTGGTTCTTCTTCGGTCTGGCATCCCTCTCAAACCAGGGCCTGGAAGGCCTTCCACCAAACACAGCCCTCACATCGCAGCTGCACGAAACATTTACATCCAGACCCGCAGGCAGAGGAAGCTGCACTTCGTTGTGGGAGGATTTGCTTATCTGCTTCCCAAGACTACAGTGGTGCTCCGGTGTCCCACACGCAGATTCCGCAAGCCCCTCATCACGTGGGAGAAGGACGGCCAGCACAGCATCAGCTCCGCTCATGTCACTGTGGCCCCTTTTGGCTACCTGAAGATCCATCGCCTCAAGCCCTCAGATGCAGGCATCTACACCTGTTCTGCAGGGCCCGCCCGGGAGCAATTTGTGATTAAGCTCATTGGAGGCAACCACAAGCTCGTGGCCAGGCCCCTGAACCTTTGGAGTGAGGAAGAGGAGGCCTTGCAGGTGAGGAAGGCCAATCCAAAGGAGGCCTTACAAACCCACAAACACCAAAATGGCATCTTCTCCAACGGCAGCAAAGCTGAGAAGCGTGGCCTCACTGCAGATCCTGGGAACCGCTATGATGACATTGTGTCTAGGCTGTTGGAGCAGGGCGGCTGGCCCGGAGAGCTCCTGGCCTCATGGGAGGTTCAGGACTCTGCAGAAAGGAACGCATCCTCGGAAGAGGATCCCAGTGCTGAACAGGCCCTCCTGCATCTCCCCTTCACCATGGTGGCCGAGCAGAAGCGTCTGGATGACATCCTCAGGAACCTGTCCCAGCAGCCAGAGGAGCTACGGGACCTCTACAGCAAGCACCTGGTGGCCCAGCTGGCCCAGGACATCTTCCGAAGCCATCTGGAGAACCAAGATATGCTTCCCAAGCCCTCTGAGCAGAGGTTTCCTCCCATGGCCGTCCCACCTCACAAGCATGTCTCTAGCTTCAGCAGCTCCCTACGGAGCTCATCTGGAGAGGCCGAGGGTGGCTCCCGCAGGCCACATCGCAAGCCCACCATCTTGCGGAAGATCTCAGCAGCACAGCAGCTCTCAGCCTCCGAGGTTGTCACCCACCTGGGGCAGACAGTGGCTCTAGCCAGCGGGACCCTGAGTGTGCTTCTGCACTGTGAGGCGGTAGGCAACCCAAGGCCCACCATCCACTGGACCAGGAACGGAGAAGCTGTGCAGTTCAGTGACAGGTGAGACACGTAGAACCCTGGTCTAAGAACGGTTGGGAAGTGGAAGGGGGAGGGCGGCAGAAATAACCGCCCAGCTTTCAGACCTGTTTCTGCTAGATAATATTGGAGTAAAACAAAGCACTTAATGTCTCTGAACAGAATACTGCCATCCTTATAACTGATCAGCGCTGCTTCACCATCCCACCCCATTAGGAGCCCTAAGGTGAACAAGGTGCCCTCTGGATAGCTTTGAATGTTAAGTAGAGGGACACCATTCCAAGCCACAGCATTATGTTTTTCTGACTCGTGAGTTGAGCCATTGAGAAGCTTGGACATGAGAACCATCTCTACATTTATTTAGTCTCTCTGAGCTAGAGAGAGAGCAGCTAGCACCAGCTACTCCCTATAGGCCATCCTATCCTGTCTGCTCTGAACTCGACTGTTTTTCTAGAAAGGTAATCACAGTCGGACCTGTGACTATGTGTCCTAATGTCTCATGGCCTCTATTTTCTGGTATGTTATTGTTGAGATGACAGCATGTATTATTACTTGGCTCCTTGGTCCAAGGCCATTGATAAAACTAAAATCAACACTGGCAGTAGAAATAACAACAATGCTGCATTTTCATAATTTTTCCCTTCAATTTTATAGTGGCTGTAGTATAGTGGAGTACTGACAATTTGCCAGGCAGTCTCCTAGGTCAGTGGAACCTCTTTCATTCATTTATAAATGACTACAGAAGTGCAAAACACAAATGCTGTTGAGGCTAGGGGAAAGGCCTGAGCCCCAGGACTTCAGTATTGCCTGCACAAGTCATTGCTGAGTGTTCCACAAATCAGGGTTCAGTGATCATATGAATTTGAAAAGTGCCCTGTTAAAGCTAGACAGATGTGTTTACTGCTGCATTTTATGTCTGTTTTTTAATATATCACTTGATTTTTTTATTATAAAAGTAATAAAATGGCTATGAAGCAATTCAGATGATATCCAAATCTATAAAGTAAAAGTGCAACTTTCCCTCATCCCCAGAGACCATCACTTGTAATGATTTGGTATACATCCTTTTAGAGTTTTTCTGTGTTTTATTGTATTATATAAAGCCATCTACACACTTAAGATTTGGGGTTTTAATGGGATGTTAGTCATGCTGAGAACCTTTGAGTAGGTTTTTATTTCATGTGTTTATGATAGTGTGTGGAGATCCATATCGCCTTCTTAACAGCTGATTACTGTTCCTGAATGTACTTAACAGTTCCCCAACTGGAAATTATTTGGGAGTTTTCACTTTTCTTAACTCTTGTAAGCATCCCAATGTGTGTTCTCATTTTCCAGGAAGACAATGTCGTGTGCAATGCTCTCAGAGTTCTACTGATCATACACACACATGGTCTCTCTCTCTCTCTCTCTCTCTCACACACACACACACACACACACACACACACACACACACACAGAGGCTTAGTACTTTCAGAAACACCAACAATTTCTGAACTGGCACTTAGCAAATACTACCTTGTCCTTTTAATTCACCTTACTGGGTGCTGAGAGTCTAACTCCAGTAGCTTTAAGATGGAGAAGGTTTAGTGGAATCTTGCTTGGAAGAAGCAACATGGTAGCCAGACACTAAGAAGACTAAAGCTGGACCTAAGCCAACAGAGAGCAAGAAAAACAGCATAATTTTTAAATTTATATGTATGTGTGTAAGTGTGTGTGTGTATGTGTGTGTGTGTGTGTCATGCAGTTTTTGCTACCATAAAGATTTTCTTCCCTAGATCTAGCCTTGAAAATACTTTGTAATATAAATTAACTGCATGCAATGGAGAAAAATCCTAAAACTCTGTGTCTGATGTTTGACATTATGATGTTTGCAATTTATCCCGCTGGCTACTAACAAATATGACCGTAACTTGGTTTCCTATTCTGTGTTCCAAGTTCTAGTTGAGCAAAGAGAATGACTGTATCTGCTCAGAGCATGCATGACTCATGGGCACCATGGGGACCGCTTTGCTGTGTACTGTTGTTGACCCCCTTTCATGTTAGGTGTCATTGTTTGTCCTCATCACTTTGTCGTCATGGTTCAGAAACACAAATTTAACTTCAGACAGACACATGCTGAAATGTCTAGTACTAGACTTAGCTCAGTTAGTCTGCTTTTTGCTTAGTGCCCAGATCCACCTTCCTATGAGTCTGCAAGATCCAGCAGCCTGTTGGTCTATTGGACTTTCCAGTTTATCAAAGTGTATAATAAATATCCTAGACTACCAAGAACTGGTCAAGGCAGAAAGAGAGCCAAAACCTGACATGAGAGAAATTAGTCTTACCAAAGAATGAATAAAAATTCAGATACTATTGACCCACATTACATGGTAAATTTATTCTATGCGATGAATTCACATGATACTTAGATGCACTTGTCAACTTCTCAAACAGTAGTTTCCAAGGTGTCCTGAGTTTATTGTGACAGCCTGGTTCACTGTGCTCCTCATTTTCCTCTTCCTTTATTCTTCCAGCCACACCACAGCAGATCTTGTGTTAGATACTGAGGATGATAGGAAAGAACACTTACTTCCTATTAATGGAACTCACAGTCTATTTAGGAAACCAAAGAGATAGAGGCAGTATTGGTCATGCTAACAGAACAGTATGTCCAACTATTTATATTGCTAACTCAGTGGGAGTAACTGTGATGAATGAACAGGAGTACATGCATTTGGAGTTCTGTTCCAATAACAGCTATTAGAGAGAGCTTTCCTGATCATTCCATCGACAACAGGTCCCCCTCCCCAGCTGTCCTCTAGCCCTTTAATTCTAGTATTTGAATTATGGGATTCTATGGTGATTGGATACATCATGTATTCACTTATTAATTGACGATGATGTCACAGCCTTTCTATATCACTCTAATTCTAATGCTCAGATGTTAACTGGCACCAAATAGATACTAAATAGTGGAAAGAACTGCACAGGGGAAAGAGAGAGAGAAGGAAGGTAAACACCAAACAGTAAAACAAGAAACTATGGTAGTAAGTGTTTGGGTACAAAAGTAAAATAAATATGTGATAGAGAAGGCCTTAGTGGGCACACACTCTAAGGTGATGTTCTGTAAGCCAAAATCCAAATGATGATGAGTGCTCAGGATATGTTATCAAGAGAAAGAGGTTTTCTGGATGAATGGAAAGTTATGGGAAAACTCAGAGGGAAAAATGAGTCTATCGTGTTGTACAATCCCCAAAGAAACTCATTCAGCTGCAGTGGGCAACGGAATAAGGTCACATGAATGAGTAAAGTCCCAGGGAAGCTTTGGTCTCAAAGAATCAGGAGAACATTTAGGAAACTAGTAATCAAGACAGTGTGTGGTACAGTCTAATTCCCAGTTTACAGACTCACATGTACTATGTTGTAGCACAGCTATTGTAGCAAGCGTGAGTAGGAGCTAGGAGCCTGGTAAGGGGTCCATTGTAACAATCATTTGGATGTCAGTAAGTTCCTGCTGGGCAGTCAAGTGATAGCCCTCGGTGGTGAGATTACAAACAAGGCATAAGTATAGCCTTCCAGAAATTACCATGCTAGTTTAACTGCAGTTTGCAAAAAACTCCAATGGGCAGAAAACTTGTTAACTCCTAAGCTTTGAAAACCTAGACTGTCCTGTGACCTGCATAAGTATGCATAACGTGTGTGCCTCCACACACATATGGACAAACCATATGCAAATGCATGCATAAAATAAGGATTATTACAAACTTATGGGACACAAGGAAAGCAGTGCTAAGAAAAAAAAAACTCATAGCTCTGAATGCCTCTAAAAAGAAACTGGAGAGAGCGTACACTAGCAGATTAACAGCATACCTGAAAGATCTAGAACAAAAAGAATCAAATACACCCAGGAAGAGTAGACAGCAGGAAATAATCAAACTCAGGGCTGAAATCAACCAAGTAGAAACAAATAGAACTATACAAAGAATCAACAAAACCAGGAGCTGGTTCTTTGAGAAAATCAACAAGATAGATAAAGTAGATACAACAAGATAGATAGACTAACCAAAGTGCACAGAGACAGTATCCAAATTAACAAAATCAGAAATGAGAAGGGAGATATAACAACAGAAACTGAGGAAATCCAAAAAATCATCAGATCCTACTACAAAAGTCTATATACAACAAAACTGGAAAATCTGGATGAAATGGACAATTTTCTAGACAGATACCAAATACCATCAGATAAACCATCTAAACAGTCCCATAACCCCTAAAGAAATAGAAGCAGTCATTAGAAGTCTTCCAACCAAAATAAGTCCAGGACCAGATGGTTTTAGAGCAGAGTTCTAACAGACATTCAAAGAAGACCTAATACCAACACTCTTCAACCTATTCCACAAAATAAAAACAGAAGGAACACTACCCAACTCATTCTATGAAGCCACAGTTATGCTGAGTATTCTCCCTTGGAGATGGAATGGTATCTGTCTAATCAGGAAGTTGTCACAACTTCCTTTCATAGAGGATTTCATAAGAGATTTTTCTTCTACTTCTATCATGTTTAATATTCCAAATAGATTTTTAAAAACTGGTTGAGTGCATATTACTTTTAGCTTCAGAAGATATCATGTATATTTAAGAGGCATTTAACTATTATAAATTATTTTTATGACTTACAAAATGTCAATACTGAGTTGTATATTTTAAAATAAATTTTATTAGTTTAATAAAAAAGAAATGGATACATCTATCATAGAAAATTTAAATGTAATAAAAAATGAATAATAAAAGAAAAAAATAAAAAAATAAGGATTATTAAAAGAGCTAATGAAATTGAGTAATGGGATATTAAACTAAGTCACACAAGTCACTCATGCTTAGACACTGGGAGAGCTGGGGTTTGAACACGTTACGTAAAAAAAATACTTTAAAAAATGCCTCATACATTTTAATGGCATTATTCAAAACAAAAAGAAATTATAATGGATATATATACATATGTACTCTATACACACATGCAAAATATTCAAAATATTCAAAACAAGAAATTGTAATGGAGATATATATACTGTATATACACAAAATATTCTAAACAAAAAGATATTGTAATGGATATATACACATATATTGCACTGTATACATACGCACACATATATATATATGTGTGTATATATATATATGTGTATATATATATACACACACACACATATTCACAATAGTTGTCCTTGAAGCCTCAGATGTTTACCTATTGCTCCATGTTTGTTTACCATGCTGCATCTGAGAATCTTTCTGGCAAACCTGCCTGTGCTGTTCTGAGACTAAAACTCCTTCAGTAGCTTATCATCACTAAAGGATAAGCTCCAAATACCATCGCACAATACACAGCACCTCTGATCTCTAGCATCTGCCTATCCCTCTAGCCTCATCTCTCACCAGGTCACACTTCCTAGCACTGAACTCTGCCCATGAGCAACTACTAGTTACTTCCAGCTTATAAATTTGCATGAGAACTTCCTAGCACTGTGTCTGGTTAGCTCCTGCTCCTCCACAGAAGCAGCCTACACCAAGGGCTAGGTCAGATGACTCCATACAGGGTCCCCACGTACTCCAGTCTAAAGTCTTTACTTGCTACCATTGTATCTTGGAATTAGATTTCTGCTTTTCTATCTTTCCTTCTGAATTGTGTTCATGTTCCTCAAAGGAAGATGTTTCCTAATTTCTAAGAACATTTTATGCACACAAAGGTGAAGTGAATGAACAGTGGAATCTCTAGTGGATACCAATGTGTAGAAGGTGTGTTCCTAATTACTGGGAGGTGTGGTCTCTGTGACTTTTCTTCTGGATAGGCAGAGGTGAAGAGGGACACCTATTACTAAAACAGTGTTTCTCAACCTTCCTAATGCTGCAACCCTTTAACACAGTTCCTCATGTTGTGGTGAAATACTCCCAACCATAAGATTATTTTGTTGCTACTTCATAACTGTAATTTTGCTACTGTTTTGAATCATAATGTAAACAAATGATATGAAAGATATCTGATATGTGAACCCAAAAGGGTCACAGTCCACAGGTTGAGAGCAACTGCAGAGTGCCACATTGCTCTGTGTTCTCTTCTGTAGACATTTCAGAAAGTCCTCAGATTCTGTGGCACAGGACACATGACTTGAAAGCACTCATGTAATCAAATAAATTTGGGAAGCAGATACCTTCTATCCTGACCTCCTATCTTTCTGTCACATCTGGACCCATGGAGAAGTCTTTATGTTCATTATCATCACAGCTAATATTTAGAGCTCTCCCATTGAGTTTGGGGCACTCATTAATCCTCACAAAAACCCTTTAGCATTACTGTCCCAGCTTCACAGATGTTGAAATTGTAGTCGAGAGATGTCACACGAGCTTTCTCAAAAAAATCCCACGATACAGAGCAGAGCTGGAGTTTGAAGCCAAAGCAATCTGAGTCCGTTTCTGACTTATGTTTGTCTTTATTGAATTTTGCTAGGTTAAATACATGGGCTTGCCATTGTTTTTAAGGAAGCCATTGGAGCCAACTAAACCTGATACAAATTATTACTCAGTATCCCAGCCAGCTGGCTTCCAATATTAGGCTTTTGTATTTCACTTGTATCCATCTGTCTTAGGGGAAACCTTTTCTTCTAGATGTAACTTCGCTTTTACCTACATGAAGCCAGCTACTAACATGCATAATGTTAGGCACACTGGACACTTAGAAAACATTACAATTGTCATATCTATGTGCTATCCTTGTATGTCTACCTAGTTGTGTGCATGTAAGTAAGAAGAAACTAAATTATTTATTGTTTTTTAAGTATTCTTCTGAAATCATCACATTTTTGAGTTGGAATTCACCTGTATTTTGTATTTGAGTAGGATCCTTCTCTTCATCTGCTAGCAAGAATGTATGAAATATATACAAACAGTTCAGTATTCGTCAATCTAAATGTGACTACAAAACCATTACTTGTAATGACCACTCTGACTTCTTTACATGAAGGAATTCTGCAAAATTGGCACCAGTGATGTACTTAACCAAATTGAGATAAACTTTGACCCTTGCCTTCCAAGAATATCTAAATTTTACTGACCAAACCATGGCTTCAGGGACATTTTTGCACTGTTTAACATTTTTAGACCAAAAGTGAACCAGGGGCATATATTACTAGTAGTTCAGCCAATACAGTTCTCAAAGCATTTAAACATGACTGCCTCCTGAAGTTAGAGAATTTCTCAAAAGAACTTCAGGTGAACATGAGAAAGCTAGGTGATTTGGGAAAAAAAACTTATTTATTCATAGGACAGGAGGCAGCTCATAGGTGATAATCTGCCTGGACAGTGATTTGGAGAGATGGAATGCTGGCGAGTTTCTTCCTTTAAATCCCCAACCCAACCCCTTCCCTTTCTTTTCATATGCCCACCCTATTCTCCCACTCCCTTTAAATCTACTTACTAAAGGCAATAATAGGCAGTTGAGCTGAATTCAGAGCAACTTGGACACAAATCCAGTTTTGCCACTTGATAAGTCAGCCTTAACCTTTTAAAACCTCCATTTCATTACTAGTAAAATTACAATGCTATCAATAAAAGCAGACAGTAACTTTCATTTTATCTTTCAGAGTAGGAAGGGTACAGACAGGTTAACCTTTAATTACTGTGACAAAATTCTTCAGATGGACAACTTAAAAACAGCACAGGTTTATTTTGGCTCAAGCTCTCAGAAGTCACGGTATCTGTCACTTGCGCTTGATTTGGGCCTGTGTATATTGTGACAGAAGCACATGGCAGAGAAAGTTGTTCACTCATGGTAGCCAAGAAACAAAGGAAGGATTCAAGCCCCAGTAGCTCTTCAAGATCATTTTGCTATGACTTAATTTCTCCCACCTGGCTCCACCTCTTAAAAGATTCTGATACCTCCCAACCTTGCCCCAGGATAGTGACCAAGTTTTAGTGTATGAACCATGGAGGATATTTACCCAAACCATAGCAGAAGAGACCCAAACAGATACCTGAAACATTCCCAATACATGATGAATACCCATTTGTCAGTGTCCATAATCACTGTCATTTGAACCTACAACCATTGTCTCATGTCACCTTCTGGTATTATCACAAAGGAAGAAGCTTCACTCTCCTTTTTTAATTTACTGAGATACTATATTATTTTATGAGGATTTAATACATACATATACTAAGTTTTGATCAAATCTACCCCCTTCCCCTACCAGTTTCTCCCCTATCCCCCACTGCTATTCCTATCCAAGTTCATAAACCCAGTGAGCCCACTTGGTCTTCATGGTTGTAGGACAGTGTGCTGGAGCATGGGTAGCTTTCTAGGGCCACATCCATAAGGAAAATTGACTCTCACTTTCTCTAGCTATCAACTGCCAAACAGCTCTACAGCTAACGACAGGGCTTCATGAGCCCCTCTCCCTTTCATGCTGGGATTTCAGTCGCTCTGATCTTGTGTGGATCTACTGGATGAAGGCACAGCTGCCATGAATTCATGTAGATCATGGTTCTGTCATATCTGGAAAATACTGTTTCACTACAGATGTCCACTACCTCTGGCTCATAGCATCTTTCCACTCATTCTGGTGACATAATCCCTGAGCTTTGGGGCTAGGGGTGTGATAGAGCTATCCCTTTTAGAGCTGTCCCTTTTAGAGTTGTCCCTTTCAGAGCTGTCCCTTTTAGAGCTGTCCCTTTCAGAGCTGTCCCTTTTAGAGCTGTCCCTTTTAGAGCTGTTCCTTTCAGAGCTGTCCCTTTTAGAGCTGTCCCTTTTAGAGCTGTCCCTTTCAGAGCTGTCCCTTTTAGAGCTGTCCCTTTCAGAGCTGTCCCTTTCAGAGCTGTCCCTTTTAGAGCTGTCCCTTTCAGAGCTGTCCCTTTCAGAGCTGTCCCTTTTAGAGCTGTCCCTTTCAGAGCTGTCCCTTTTAGAGCTGTCCCTTTCAGAGCTGTCCCTTTTAGAGCTGTCCCTTTTAGAGCTGTTCCTTTCAGAGCTGTCCCTTTTAGAGCTGTCCCTTTTAGAGCTGTCCCTTTCAGAGCTGTCCCTTTTAGAGCTGTCCCTTTCAGAGCTGTCCCTTTTAGAGCTGTCCCTTTCAGAGCTGTCCCTTTTAGAGCTGTCCCTTTCAGAGCTGTCCCTTTCAGAGCTGTCCCTTTCAGAGCTGTCCCTTTCAGAGCTGTCCCTTTTAGAGCTGTCCCTTTCAGAGCTGTCCCTTTTAGAGCTGTCCCTTTCAGAGCTGTCCCTTTTAGAGCTGTCCCTTTTAGAGCTGTTCCTTTCAGAGCTGTCCCTTTTAGAGCTGTCCCTTTTAGAGCTGTCCCTTTCAGAGCTGTCCCTTTTAGAGCTGTCCCTTTCAGAGCTGTCCCTTTTAGAGCTGTCCCTTTTAGAGCTGTCCCTTTCAGAGCTGTCCCTTTTAGAGCTGTCCCTTTTAGAGCTGTCCCTTTTAGAGCTGTCCCTTTTAGAGCTGTCCCTTTCCGAGCTCCACAGTGTCTTTGCATATTGACCAGTTGTGGCTCTCTTACTGTAAAAAAGAAAAGAAGCTTCACTCTTTTTTTTAAGTTATGGGATAAAGTTTATTTAGGGCATGGAGAGTGGCATTGAGGAAGGAGTAGAGATATAGAAAGGCAGAAAGGGGGGGGGGAGGGCGATGGAAGTGGGAGAGGGAGAGGGAGGCTGGCCAGGAACACTCAGCGAGAGAAGGGGAGGGGAATGGGGAGAGAAGGGACAGAAAGGATAAGAGTAGGAGAGTAAGAGAAAGAAGCTTCACTCTTAATGTGAGAAATGTCTGGCAGTTGTCGAGGGGCTTTTGATAGAAAGGAGTCTAATAACGCAGTATAATGGAGAGACATAAGAAGAGGATGCATGCATCCTGCTAACATTCCCTGCCATTTCTGATCTAGCAGAAGAGAGAAATCTGCAAGTTCTCAGTGGTGTTCTGGCCAGAACCCTTTGGACAATGTTCCAAAGTAGTGTTGAACAGGAGATGAATTAAGGAGTATTTGGAAAGCTTTAACTTGGGCAACATAGAGAATCCACAGATGGAAACTTCTCCGAATGGGAGAGAGAATGGGATGAAAAATTCCTCCAAGGTCAATTCAGAACCACAGTTGTGGATAATGCTATATGTAGAAGTCATAAGTCCATGAAATCTACTTTCCAAGTTTGTAGATAATATAAAAGCTGGAGGTGGGGAAGATGGGAGAGGGGAAATAAGCCAGTTTCAGTTTGGTTTGGCTGATTTCCTTTACAGAACTAAAGGAAATGACAAATGTTTTTCCCAGTTGAAAAGTGTAAGAATAGCAAGTCAGAGAAGTAGGAACCATCCCAATAAATACTTGGGCTTCGGCAAAAGAAAAACTCTGAGGGTGAGTGTGGAGGTCAGAGATGATGCCCATGAATTGAGCAGACATAGCAGGTACACGAGGGGGACACCCACAAGCACAAGTCTGCAGCAGAGTCAGCTCTGGGTCTTCCCACAAAGGCTAGGATACAAGCCTAAACACAAGGTCCCACGTGTGTTTAGTTGATTTGTGCTAGAATTCTGGGTAGCCCTTAGCAAATGGCAGGATTCTGAAAAACATGAAATACCATTTTGATAAATTGAGGAAATCACTGAGACACATCAAAATTGAAAATGCATGTTGAAAGTCAGCAAAAATTTCCTTGAAAAGGGCCAAACAGTAAGCATTTGGGGCATAAGCTGTGTCAGCTACTCAGTTCTGCCCCCACAGCCTGAGCACAGCTATAGACAGTACCCACACTGGTATGCAGGGTTCTGATGAGACTTTATTTACAAAAGCATATGCTGGCTAGAGTTTAGATACACCCCCTACCCACCAGTCAGAAAATTCAGTCAGGCACATTTCATGTAACAGCTTACAGTTTGAAATGAATTACCCAGCAAGCAGAAAATAAAACTATCCACATTCGCAAATTCAAGACGTTATGAATTTCTGAAGAGAAAGAAGCCAAAATCTTTGGCAGGAAGCATAAGGACGGGGTTAAGAATGTGTGGTCAGGTGGCCTTTCCCATTCCAAAAATATTTTCTGTACTTCCATCTGAACAATTGGGAGGCTTCAGCATTAAATAACTCCTAGTTGGCAAATGCATGTAAAACACTGAAGGTTGAAAAGTTGCCTTGGCCAAGTAGTGGTAGGAAACTCTTCATGAGCCTCAGTCAGTTCTGCAAAACAGCCTCACGAAATAAAAGCTCTTCTGCAAGCCTCTACAGCCACTCTGATTTTTGGTTTCACAAGAAATCTCACCCACAAAGGAGGTCTTCTTACAGCAATCTTTTCACCTCCTGCTTCAAACTTCCTCAAACTCAGACTTGAACCATTGTAGCATCTATCTGTCTAAATAACTACCAACGTTGGCACAAATTACCACCTGCCAAGAAGGTGGCCAGTCCACACACCTTCCAAGTTGGCCTCAGTAGATGACAGCTGCAGTCACTGATAAGGGGATATTGACCCAGAATCTCGGAATACCCTAGACACAATCCGCATATCAATAGATTTCTAAAAAGATGGTAGGAGAGACCCCTGGTCCTGGAAAGACTGGATGTAGGGGAATGCCAGGACAGAGTAACGAGAGGGGGTTGAATGGAGAAAAGAGGGAGGGAAGGGGGCTTATGGGACTTTCGGGGAGGGAGGAAACGGGAAAGGGGAAGTGATTTGGAATGTAAATTAAAAAAATAAAATAAAATAAATAATATAAAAAAAGGTAAAAAAAAAATAAAAAAAAGAAGACAGCAGTGTTTTGGAGATGTCAGTATCATGAGATGACCACCAAGAACAGCAGCAGCAGTGGAGTACAGGCAGCTGGAGCCTAGGAGACAAGCTGTGTGCTACAAAGGGCAGAGCTGGAGAAGTGACCCAAGCCCTTGGAGGAGCCCAGAAGATAGTGAGTAGATCCCAGACATTAAACAGTTAGAGCTTGATTTTGATTTTGATTGTGACTGTGTCCTGATATTTTTCCCTCTTGAAGGAAGAAAGTATTTTAGTGGGGCCCACAGTTAAGAGACTTTTAATTGTAAAAACACTTTGGATTTTAAAAGAGATTGGATATTTTAAAGGGATTGAAATTTAATATGTAAGAATTTGCAAAGACTGTTGAACTTTTAAAGTTATTTAGATCTTGGGAATGAATAAGAAAGTAGGGTTGAGGCTTAAAAAGGGTTGATGTGTCGGGCATCAGTGGGAAGAGTGGTCCTTGGTCAGGTGAAGGCTAAATAGATGCCCCAACAAGGGAAAATTGGTGGGGGAGGGGGAGGGGGTCGGGTGGAGGGGCATATACTTGAAGGCAGGGAGTGGGAGGAGGGGTTGGGGGATTTTGGGGAGGGGGAAAACTGGGAAAGGTTTTACCACTTGTAAATGAACATTATATTCAATAAAAAATATATATATATAAAAAAAATAAAAATAAGGTTTTCAAAAGGCATTTTTTAATTCCTGATCCCAGCATGCAATACCTGAATCAATTTCTTATTCAATTTCTTCTAAGCTTGTGCCTCTTCTCAAAATGTAGAAAATAATATGAAGCCAGTAACATGGTAAGAGAATTAAATGATTTAAACTATGTGCACCTGTCTAATAAACATTGGCTCTCACCCCGCCCCTTTGTGGCATGTTTTACCATAATCTCTAGAATCTGTGAGCAGAAAAAGAAACGTTCACCTAGAGATAAGGAAAAGACCCAATTCCTACTCTACCCAGGACTCTTAAGTTCTTTGTGCATGCTATTAAGTTTGCCCATTTGCTCCTAAATTTACTACCTGTCAATTCTCATTCTTTTGATCTGGTTGTTTTAGAGTTTTCTAAAGTTGCAGGTTTCTGGCTGTTTTCCTTTAAATTGACCATTTAGTGGTTAACAGTGCTAAAAATGGTTATGGAAGTACTAGTTGTCCTGATTCTGCCATTCCTGACTCAAGGATACATCTGAGTTATTTGTTGCCACCCCAGCATGCCCTGTGGCCATTGTCCCCTTCTCTTCCCACTGCCCGACCTCTTACACAGCCAGCCCCTTGCTCTCTCCTCTGTGTGCTGAGTTTATGCTGTTGCTTTAAAGCTCCTTGTCTCAGATCCATTCACTCATCTCAAAAGTGCTTCATCATTCAAAAGGCTGAATAAGATGGCACAAGCCTGCCATCCAGCACTGGGAAGGAAGAGGCACGAGCAATGCAAGTTCCAGGCAAACCTGGGCTATATAGAAGACACTGAACATCATAAAATAGTGTTGTGCAGCATCCGGAATGTGTGGGCCCAGGCATGAAGGAGGACCAGGAATCATGGTGGCCAGAGCAGCAGTAACTAGTCACTTCACATCCATAGTATATCATGCTCCCAGTCTTTCCTATCTGCTCCAAATGCAGGAATCCATGAGGAATCAACACCTAGGTAGGTGCTGTAATTCTCATTTATAGAGGAGGCTTTCACTGAGAAGTTAAACAAAATGAGTCCTCCAAGGCCACAGAATGAATTCATGAGGGCATTGACTTGGAATTCAGTCCGGAGAGTTCTGGAATCTGGGTTCTAGTCTGCTCTCCACCATGCATGGTTCCATGTGCTTTTGATCACCTTCAGCCCAGTTGCCTTAAAGGTGACTTAAAACAAGAACTTACTCAACGTGACAACACTTTGCTGAACATTAAAGATGAAACGAGAAGAGAGTCCTTACCCTTGAGCTAATTATTTATAGTGTAGCTAAAAAAAAAAAATCAAACAGTATAGCTTGAAAAGATCTTTGTAGAACAAATGGGAGATCACATAAAGGAAGAATTCCTGTGAAACCCTAACAGAATAGAACTGGATTGGTTCAGGGTCATGGAGAATTTGGAAAAGGAGATAGGATGTGGAAGGATTTCTCTTCCACCCTGAGCTAATTCCATAGAGGTTGGTGCCCTTTGTATAAGATCAGACAAGCATAATAGTTCTATGGAAAAGTAACCTGAATATGGAGATGTGACCCAGTGTCATGTGACCCTTCTATTTACACACACACACACACCCCATCACAAGGATCAAGCATTACTAATTACTAACAAGAGATACTGGGAATAGAAATACCAAACAGTGGCTTGGGAGTTCTCTGCATTATTCATTATAGTAGCAATCTCTCTGCTTAGTAGGAAACATACTAAATCTCCATTTTAGTAGCTGATAGACTGTAATGGTAGAAAGTCATTTTGCCAGTGACTGACACTTAGATCCTAGCAAGACCAGCATAAGGTTCAAAAGAACAATCTTCCAGCCTCCTGCTTCAAGTATTAAGGACTCCTTTCTGTAAGCAACAGAGAAATGATGCCAGTTTTAAAGAGGCAAGCAGGCTAATGGATTTGAGGATTGAGTGAACTTTAACCCCTACCTTCTCAGTGTGGTGAAACTGAATATGATCTACTATGTTCTATTTAAATTGATGCCGTCTGCTTTTGCTATTCTTATAAAGCAATTGTGTGGAAGTGTGTGCGTATTCCTGGGACATCATGAAGATTTAAACCATGGTCTGTTTTACTATTTTTTTTTCCAATTTTTAAATCTAAAACAGCTTGAACACCTGAAGAGACTTAGCAATGTCGTTGCATTATGCTGCATCCGGTAAGATTCCTTTAGGATACAGGGATGCTGGTATCAAAGATAATAACTTACATAGCTATCTTTCTCTTATTAGCTTCTTTGAAGTAAACTGGCATGTAACTGACTTAGAGAAAAATATCCAAAGATTAATGAATGTGTGCATGAATGAGTGGGTGAGTTACCTCACAGTCTACTGTCACCCCCCATGCAGCTTCAGCTCCACTCAATGCTGCAAAAGCATGGCCATCCCCAGGACTATAGTGATGCTCTAGAATAGACACTAAATAATACTAAAGTAATACTAAAGTAACTATAAATCCTCCCTTTGGCTGATATGTTCTGTTTTCTTCTCCATTTTTTTTAAGAACAGAACTGTCCATACATAGCTAGATTGAGAGATACAGTCCTACTCCTGCCTTTCCTCCAACAGAAGTAAAAATAGCAACACAATAATAAGTCCATGGCTAACAAGAGAGCTAAGGAGACTCATTCTTTACCAGACTGGTCAAGTACCTAGTGGTGGTGCGGAACTGCAAAGCCATTGAGCCTAAAGGGACCCTGCAAAAGACACCATAAAGAAAACAGAGTGGTTATCCAGTTGATATCAATATAGAACATTGCTGAGGCAGGAGACCCAATTCCTGGCATTCAGTTAACTGCACTTCTTAATAGTCCTCCTCCTCCTTGAACAGGTGAGCCATTGGTGCCTACTTGATTCCCAGGGATGGACGTTAACACTAGTGGGTAGTTCTTTGAAACTATGAAGTTGGAAAGGACCACCAAGGTGGAAAAAACTGGTCTAGAAATGTCACAAATGTCAAACTTTTGTATGGCATGAATGGTCTGTTCCATCTAAGACCTTCCTACGCCAGGCCCTGGATATCTTAGTTCCTACCCTGTCTCTCTAACTCTTCTAGATTCCTGCCTCTACATACACTTTCTAGGTTTTGTCAGCCTGGAAGAGTCATTGAACCATAAGCTTGAAGGCACCACCATTAATTGTTAATCTGCCATGATAGAGAATGCAGTTCATTTTTTATTATTAATCATTCCACTCATTTATATCTCAAATGATCTCCCACTTCCTGGTTACCCCTCCACAAACCCCCAATCCCACATTTGCCCTCTCCCCCTTCCCTTTGTCTCTATGAAAGTGCTCCCCAACCCACCCATCCACCTTTTCCAGCCCCACCACTCCAGCATCCCCCTACGCTGGGGCATCAAACCTCCACAGGACCAAGGGCCTCCCCTCTCACTGATGTCAGACAAGGCCATCCTCTGCTACATATGTATCTGGAGTCATGGATCCCTCACTGTACACTCTTTAGTTGGGGTCTGTCCCTGGAAGCACTGGATGGTCTGGCCAGGCGACATTGTTCTTATAGAGAATGCAGTTCTTAGAAATGGTATAAATCTAGAAAGAGAAAGTCAGTGGATAGAGACAGGAATTAACTCTTGTAATTCTTTTTAGACAAAAATATCAAAAGTATTACATGGCTATTCTAGAATTGTCTCTTCATGACCTTGAAGGGCAAATTTTACTTCATTGTACTGGGCATCTTCTCTTGGAAGACCCTCAGCAATACAATGGTAGAAGAAAGCAATATGACCTGTGGTCTGCACCCAGGTTTACTGGTTAATAAAAACAATAGATGTTTATACTAATGTCTAGAATTGAAAGATATATAATTTCTTTCAGACAACAATCACCTTGTCAATAATTGTTTCATAGCTTCTTCTCATCTACTGTAATGTCAGAAGGGTACCTTCCTGTTGCTACTTTGTTTCCAACCCAATTCCCCGGTAAAAGAAAACTCAACTCAATCAGTTAACAAAACAAGCTATAAGCCTAGATTGGGCAGATCTCCCACTACACTACTTTATTTCCATCTATATTATCCCATATAACTTGCAGTTTCTCCAGGCCACGAGCTTTTCTTTCTGCAGCCTCTCCGTAGATCAGATCCTCATCGCTCCTCCCTTCCTGTTGATCCCCCGGCTCCTCCCCTAAACTCTCAGCTCCTCCCCCTTCCTCCTGCCCAATCATTGGCTCAAGCCTTTATTTGAAAAGTTAAGGTGGGGAGAAGGTTCACAGGGCAACTCCTCATCTGCAGCCCCTCTGAGGAGTGAAATTAGCATCAAAATACAAACCCAGGGCTATCCACCACACCTTCCTTTATATCTTAAAGCCCTGTGAGCTTCCTGCCATCCAACTAGAATCCACTCCTCCCTTGTAACTTTTCATTTTCCTTAATAAGCTTTTCCCCAAATCTGTGTGGGCATTTGTTTTAGCATCCTCTCTCATGCTGTGTGTTATATGCATTCTATATAATAACTGTTGTCTGTTCCAATTATTAGCATTAGAGCAGGTAGTCAGCACACTTTAAAAAAAAATTAAAACCCCAAGCTGAGATCAGCAACATGCCAATCAAATCAATGAGAGAGCCTGGGTTTCCTGAATATCCTGTCTTGTCTTTCTGGGTTGCTAGAACATAATTCTCAATACATCCCTACACATCTTCTCCATACTGAGTTCTAGAAGGAGTCAGCTGACTTGACCAGGTCTACATCTCTTTTCTGTCGCTCCAGGATTCTTCTCCAGCCAGATGATTCCTTACAGATCTTGGCACCAGTGGAAGCTGATGTGGGCTTCTATACTTGCAATGCCACAAATGCCTTGGGACACGACCCTGTCTCCATTGCTGTCACATTAGCAGGTAACCTGAACCCGCCGCCTCTACCCAGAACCCTTTTAACCAAATGCCTGCAATATGTCAAGCACGCCCGGGATGCATGGAAAAATGTGACCCAATCCCCAGACTGGAGTTTGGTTGAGTGTACTCCTGCCAATGCTTTCCCCGTATCTACGCAGGTTCAACCAAACTTTCTGCACACTGTGCCTGAGATTGATGAAACTCAAGTGTATAATCCTTCCAAGGTTGTGGTATCGAAATAATGTACTTTCATAAAACTTCTTAGCCTGAGACAAATCCTTGCCTTTGAAACCATAAGAGACCTTAGATACTGACCGAGACAACACATTGTTTCTTAGTGGCCAGGCAACCAGAAGTCACACCTCTGCATAGCTGATGTGAGAGACAAGAAGGGGCTGAGGTCCCCTAAAGCTCAGCTCCCCTTTACCTCTACACCCCGCTTATCCCATCGAGACAGAATCCTTTTTCTTAGACCTGGGCTAACAGCCTTTGGGGTGGTGTGTTGCATGTGTTTGTATTTATTCTTTTCAATTGCTGCTCCCATCAGATGATTCAGTAGATGCTAGGCAAGCCAGCTTCACCCACACTGACCTCATCCGTCCATGCAGGGATTATGTTGTCACACTGTACTCCAATCACACATGCTACTCCTTTTCATATCTGTTTTCGCAACAGTGTTTCTGCCCCTATGACCTAAGGCTCATCTGGAAAGGGACCTGTAGTAGCTTTGCAGGAAAGATGAAAGTTGATAATGAAGAAGGCAGGCTAAGGTACCCTGAGGTGGACTACAGACTCTGCTCGGGTGAGTGTGCATTCGTGTGTCTGTGTGTGTGTGTGTAAAGTGTTTGCTTTTCCCTAATTGCATTATTGCATTCCAATTCCAGTCTTCACTCTTCTCTCTATATAGAATCCAGATGTTCAGCAACAATCTTCTAAAATCTCTTCTTTTGTCTACTCTCCAACCCACACCTACATGGGCACTGTTGACATACTTCCAATTGCTAGTCAATGGAAGATTAACTCTCTTGTTTATATTGAGCTAAACACAGTTCAGCTCTGCCATGGACTAAATACCCTCATTTGCTGGAATTTAATACAATGAATAGAAACCTGGGGTTAAGCAAAGCTATTGTAACATCAGGCTCATCTTCAACTCTTTGAAGGCAAGCTGTTGGAAGCTGCCAAAAGTTTCAAAGCCAGAGAAGAGAAACAGAGGGTCTAAAGAGGCACCAAGAAAGGGGCTGAGTGATGAAGTATGATCGTAGATTCCATGTCCAGGATTTAGGAACAAGGCACCCATCCTTCAGCTGATGGATTTGTTCAAGTCTTCTGACAGACCTTTCAAATAGCTCCTCTAAAAGCAAGGTGTAAAGTGTTGGTGTACCTAAAGATCATGTTTGCCAGCTACACCTCCACCAATGTTGGGAAACATTCAGTTATAAAAATCAAGGTTGGGGTTTCTAGGTGCTTGCAGATTAGGAAATGCAGTAGAACTGCCTACCTCAAATAGAGAAATAGCTAGGATCCTGCTCAAGTCGAGCATAGTAGCTCACACCTTTCATCACACTACTGAGCTGAGGCAGGAAGACATGAGTTTTGGGCCAGCCTGAACTACTTATCCAAAGGTTCCCTAGTGAAATCCAATCTCAAAACAAAGATGCTGCTTCACAATATATGTTATATGAGCTAAACATAACCTGAGACTAGAGGTGGGAATACATATTGAACACTTCTACATTTAGTTACCAGTTATACTTGTTATTAGCTACATGATCTTGGGGGAAAAGGTGTACAACCCCAGAGTCTTGGGTATCAGTGAAATTAATATTATCCACGGGGTGATATGAGATTAAATAAGACTGTAGGTGTATAACTGATGAATGCTGGGACTAGGAGGGGTCATCTTCCCCAGAGAAGGGTACACGAATCCAGAGCCAAATACTCAGCCATGAACACATACACACTAGTAACATTATATGTACCAAGAAAGTTATACTTAGGAATATATCTGTAGATAGATAGACAGACAGACAGACAGACAGATAGATAGATGCAATAACAATAATAGGTCATGAATTTGAAGGAGAGAAGGAAGGAATATATGGGAGGGTTTAGAGGAAGGAAAGGGAAGGGAGAAATGATGTTTTGTAATTCTCTCTCTCTCTCTCTCTCTCTCTCTCTCTCTCTCTCTGTGTGTGTGTGTGTGTGTGTGTGTGTGTGTGTCTGTGTCTGTGTGAACAAAAGAGCTTAGAGCAGTGTTGGTAACATCATTCACACTCAGTAAATGTTAGCTTTCTTTCTTTTTTTAAAGATTTATTTATTTTTTTAAGATTTATTTATTTATTATATGTAAGTACACTGTAGCTGTCTTCAGACAGCCAGAAGAGGGCGTCAGATCTCCTTACGGATGGTTGTGAGCCACCACGTGGGTGCTGGGATTTGAACTCATGACCTTTGGAAGAGCAGTCAGTGCTCTTACCCACTGAGCCATCTCTCCAGCCCAGCTTTCTTTCTCTAGCTCTTCTAAAGTGAAAACCCCTGAGAACAGCTCCAAGACTGGAAAACATAAACCCAGCTTTGTGTCCACGCTGTCTTTAACCTGAGTCTTTAACGCTAACTTAGTGCACTTGTGGCCAGATTCTGTGGGTAAATTCTGATGTTGCTTATACACTTGGAGAAACTACAACATTCTTGGTTTTTTTGTTTTGTTTTGTTTTTCTGGACTTCCATTTAAATGTAAGTCAAATGGAAAGAAAATTGAGGCTCAAGATAAATAAGTACCCTGATACTTTCATAAGAAAAGTACATACTTTGGTCCTGTGGGTGCCCCCTCCTGTAGCTCCAAGGAGCCTCAGAGCATAGGTTTGCATCATACTTGGCCACTTCCTAAGAAAGAACCTATGCAGTTTCTTAACTTGCTGACTTCATTTCTTTATCAGTCCAACCATGAGAATCACCAGTACCTCCCAGAAATAGTCTGTGATGATTAAATTAACTCATTAGTGTAAAATGCTTAGAACAACCATGCCTGGCATGCCTTAAGTGCTCACTGATTGTTAGAATTACTATTTGTAATGTAATCAGAATCAACTATAGAGCATGGAGAAAGACTTTTTCAGAGACACAATGTTTACCTCGTGAAGGCCATTTCTCTCAGTGTCTCTCAGGCAGCTAGAGAAGTTGACTTAGCCAACTGTAAACTGTTTAGGCATCTTCACTGAGGTGGCTTCTGATAAGAACTGTTTCCAGCAAGGGAAGGTAGCTTGTAATGAGAACACAGGGAGAGGCCCAAGTCTCATTTTGAATACCACTTACTTAATGTGCAGGTATAACCATGCTAGGGAAAGAGAAGGTTTGATGTGTACAGATAGAAGCAAGAGATTGGAACACCATCTTGGCCAGTCAGATTCTGCTTTGAGTCACATTGCTAGGAAGCCTTCCCAACCAGAATAGTGCTGGCAGTGTTTTGAAGCAAAGCAGTAGTTTCCTGGTAAATTGCTTCCGTCTGGCTCGTTTAGCTCCACTCACCAATGCAGATGAGAGCCTCTCCAGGTGTGGACCGTTGCTGAAGTCATACCCAAAACGGAAGTGTTTCTGGTTGTCATTGATTTTATAAGATCACAAAAAAGATACTATAAGGCCAGCTTGGCATCATCAGTGGAAAATGAGAAGATGAGAGCTAAGGGGTGGGTGTGTATCTGTCATGGAAAGGAGAGAGCTCAGATGAGCTCGTCTCAGGTTTGCACCGGGAGCTAGAAAATGCTTCTCCTTTCCTGGCAAGTTTTCCTGTCTTTTTGTGAGTTGAGTAGCTGACACATTTTGTGTCTAATAAAGAAATCAGAGAGACCCTGCTAAGAAAATGAAACTAAAATGGTAGTTGTTTTGAAATTCTTTCTCTACCCCTCCTCATCATGATTTAGTAGCTGCAATAAAAAGAAAAGTATTTGTGTAAGCTTTTCCTAATGTTAAGTCGTTTCAAATTGGTGATCCTGAAATTTTGAAACTAGCAGTTGTTAACCAGAGAGTTTTCTTCATTGAGTTAGACTTGAAGAGGGCCCTATCACCAGTAGCAAAGTCTGACAAAAGAAACTTTTCTCCAGTGCCCAGATCACAAAGAAAGCTAGACAAGTTTGACTGTGTCCGAGTGGTAACCTGAGTCACATGGTGCTAGCCATTGACTGAGTCAACCCTGCCACCTAAAGGACCTTATTACTGGCTAGAATGGTAAATGACCAACGCCTTAACTTCTAAAGTATAGAAGCATAAAGAGCCCACCAAAGATCTTCACTTCTATAAAATTTAAAGCTAAAGATGAGAGTCCAGCTAATTTACTCGGCTCCCAAGAAGAGCTGGGGAAACAAATAAGTTACTAGAAAGTATTGCGGGAATTCAACTCAACCCTATGGAAAAAGAAAAACTTCCTCATCTGTCCTGTGGGGTACAGAAGGATGGGTAGTTGGGCAGATGAGGGATGTAGCATGCCTTTGTCATGGTTTTTAGGAGAGGCTGCAACTACCTAGATCCATGGCTACCATGCTTCCTTTGTCTAGAACTCTGTATGCAACAGGCAAAGGAAATGGCAGAACTCTTTGCTGTCTGATCTCCTGAGGTATCAGGTTGATTAATTAGCAAAGATGGCGGGAACCCAAGGACCATGACACTCAGGCATGGGCAAAAAGAAATACCTAAGGAGATTAGTAATAGAACCGAGGCAGCTGGGACATATGCAGAAAAGGACTGTGAGCCACACTCATGTCTTCTGATGCTCAGGATTCTGCAAGATTTATACCAAAACACACTGAGTAAACAGAATTTCAAGGGTTAAGAAATTCCCATTCTTTCTCATACTTGTTCATGTTAACTAGTAGCCGCAACGTGACCCTGAATGACCACAAAATTTTTTTCAGATTTCTTGAGATGTAATTTATGTTTTGTAGAATCCTTCCACCATGAGTGCCCAGTTCAGATATTTATTCAACAAGTTTGTGTCTTTTTGTAACTATTCACAAAAAATGAGGGTTTCTTTCATTTTTAAAAGTTTCATCAAGGTATTGTCCATATATAGCAGACAATTTCACAAAAGTCAATGGCGTATGGTATATTCAGAGTTCTGCATCTGTCATCACATTTACCTTTAGAGTACATTCTCATTCCTCCAAAAATCAATGTCATACCCCTTAGCCATCACTCCCTAATCTCCTGGGCAAACTCCAAAGCATTTTGCCTCTACAAAACTGTCTATCCTAGCCGGGCGGTGGTGGCGCATGCCTTTAATCCCAGCACTTGGGAGGCAGAGGCAGGTGGATTTCTGAGTTCGAGGCCAGCTTGGTCTACAGAGTGAGTTCCAGGACAGCCAGAGCTACACAGAGAAACCCTGTCTCGAAAAACCAAAAAAAAAAAAAAAAAAAAAAAAAAAAACAAAAACTGTCTATCCTGAAGAGGTTTGATTACATAAATGGAATCATACAATACTTTGTCCTTTGCTACTAATCTTTATCATCGGGCATAATAATGATGATACTTTATGCCACGACCGCCACCATCACCACCACCACCACCTCCACCACCACCACCTCCACCACCACCACCACCACCACCACCGCCATTACCCCTTGTGGCATATGCCACATCCCCTTTATGGCTAAACTATTCCTCTTTAAGGACTATTATTCCTCAGGACAGGGTAATAGTCCACTATATGAATAGGCCACCTTTCATTCATCACTTCTTCAGGTGGTAGAGTAGACATGTGTGTCATTTCCACTTTGGGCTATAATGAATAATGATGCTATAAAGATTTCTGTGCAACTTCACATGTGGCAGCTATAAGTTTCTTCTCTTGACTGACTCATTTCTAAAAGTGTAAATGCTCCCTAATGTAGAGCATTTACGTTTACCTTTTAACGGATCTGCCAACTTTTTTCCAAACAGCCAAATTATCTCACATCTCCATTAGCAGTGTAAAGAACCCTAGTTTTTCCACGCCCTCTCTGCTTGTTATTGTCTCTCACTTTTATTACAACAGTCCTCATGACTATGATGTTAACTATCTTCTATTGTTTTAATTAGTGTAAAGAATACCTGTATCAACTTCCTACATCTTCCCACCTTCCCCTCTTCACCCAGCCAAGCATCATTTTGCCCCTCATGTTTTCTTTGTTGCAAGTGTAATTTTGGCTCCATATATAATATATCTACATAGATAGATAGATAGATAGATAGATAGATAGATAGATAGATAGATAGATAGACAGACAGAGATAGAGATAATATGTATATGTGTATGTGTGTGTATATACATGTACATACACATACATATAGTGTGTGTGTGTGTGTGTGTGTGTGTGTGTGTGTGTGTGTGTGCGCATATTCATTCCTACTGCTACTGTTATGAGTTAACATGTATTTCAGGGCCTGAACCAAATCAGATATTCTCATAGTTCATATGGTCCTGTAGGTAGAAAGACTGATAGTTGCTAAAATCAAGATGGCAATAGGCTCTCTTATTCCATAAAGACTCCTTTCCTTCTCATTCAAATTGATGGAAGAATTTTGTTTCATATGATGTAGGAATGTGGACCCCACTTTCTTGCTGATTATAATCTAAACACCATTCTAGAAGCCACTGTAGTCTTTGTCCCTTGACTCCTTCTCTGTCTTCAAATTCAACAGTGATGCCTTTGACCCTTGTCATGTGTCACCTACACATTCTTCTGTCCCTTCTTCTCTTTCTAAGTGTATATGGGATTAAACTGGACCCACCCAGATGACCTAGGATCATATCTCTGTTTGAAGTTCAGCAAGTTAGTAACCTTAATTCCCTTCTGCCACATCATGGGTTCCAGGGATTAAGACATCTTTGCAAGGTCATTATTTTGCCTGCTGTACAATGTCTGAGGACACAGCTCATTTCCACTAGATTGCTGCCAAGGAATAAAATACAAGTTAATGTTACTGGACCTGATTTTTCCAAAACGCCAACCCTAAAATACTTTTAAACATCACACTTTTTTAAAGTTTCCATTTTTAGTTAAACCAATTCCAAATTTTAAAAATTCTTCCTGCACTAAACAGGTTTGTGTTCTGACCCTACCCCCTGGTTAAGTGGTCTATTTTCTATATTTCTGTTCATATGCACACCTTATTTCCTAAGGACAGTGTTTGTAAAATAGAATCTCAGTTTATTTAGCAAATAATAGCAATAGAAGTCACGCAATAGTTTGGATAGAACAGCAAGATTTGCTTTTTAATCTTGCTAAAGACAGGAGGTTGCTGTAGTAATGGAGGACATTAGGGAATGCATTTGTCTCATTACCAAATTTAGAAGCAGATTCAGAACTATAAACCTGTTGCTTGATTGTAAACAGAGGATCTTTAAATAGATGTACTCTTGGCTCTTTTAGACCCGAGAGTTCTGTAGCTCCCTTACATGAGAAAAAAAAAAAAAAAGACAACAATGCCCGTTGACTATTGCCAGCTCTGAGGTCCCCTTACCTACAGATCTAACAAGGAAAATTGATTCAGTTTTTCCTTTGTGGAACAGAGGAAGCAGTGTGCAGCTTTTACAGTAAAGTCTTAAAACATAACAAATAAAATGAAACTATCTCTGGGACATACTAAATGTCATCTTAACTGGAGCTCAAGAACAAGGGAAGAAAGGATAAGTTAAAGGAGACCTTCACAGACAGAAAGACAGCAAAGGGCTTGTTTCAGAATCACAAGATGTGGAAGGTTTATGGAAGTAAAATCAGACTAAGAAAGAAAAAAATCATGCATGTTATCTGTGACAGAGCAATTCATGTTAAGTTGCTAAGAATATAATATGTATATATATATATATATATATACATATTACACATCAACTGACTATAATGCAGCTATTATTGAATAGAATACATAAGAATACTTGTGGAATTATCTGGGTGGGCCCAGTTTAACATGAATACTTAGAAAGAGAAGAAGGGACAAAAGAATGTGTAGATGACATGTGCACAGGGTTAAAGACATCACTGTTGGCTTTGAAGACAGGTAAGGAGTCAAGGTAATAATACTGAATGGAATACACAAGAATATAATATATATAATATCATATATTAATGTTATATTTAATATATAATATATATAATATCCTTGAATATTTCTGGCCAGAAAGAAACAACAAGTAAACATTGATAGACAATGCCCATGACAACAAATGTCACTGTAGGATGTTATTGATATTCATAAAGGTTTTCATAGGTTTCAGTCAGTCTTGGTCCTTTAAACCTAAGCTAAGAGCCTTAAATAGTTTAACTGAAAATTCCCCTTCCAAGTGTTTTTGGTTTTGTTTTTTTTAAGTATAACTGCAATGACACTTGTAAGAGACTTGTGACAATTTTAGGGTAGGCAGAGTCTGGTGTTTCTTGAAACAATGCTTTGATATACTCACTATGAGGCATTGCCTATTAAGTACATTTGGACTGGATATAATTTGCTTGATTTTAGATATCAAACTGTATGAGAGTCACAGTATTTCATGGCTTTAGACTTGAATTGTGTAGGTGACTCATGTTTCAGGTAATAGTCACCAGCATCTTCGCCTTCTCTTGAACTGATATTTAGATCTGCCATGGATCTCACCATGCCTTCTTGGACAGACTCATTGACATGAGGGTCTGCCCAGCCTAGGTGGCTTAGAATCTTCTCTGAAAATGGGGACTTTGGTTGTATCTCCAGCAAGACCTCTGCAGATGACTTGAGCTTTCTGGATAACCTCAGAACTGGCTAAAGTTTAGGGGAAATCCATCATATTTAAAGCATTTATTTTTCTAATATATTAAAACTCATAGTTCTTCAAAATAGAAGCAGTGTCATCTCTTTAGTAGCAGATTTGTCCCTTCTCTTACACTACTACTACTGTTGTTGCTCCTTTTTCCTCCTCATTCTCCTCCCCCTCCACCTCCTTTGCCTTCTTCTCCTCCTTATTCCTCATCCTGTTAAGTTTTTGTTCCCCTGTATGTATTGTACCAAAAGTTCCCAGCACCGCCCCTCACAGGACATCTTCATTGTGTTGTGTCAGAGATTCTGCTGATGGCGGTTACCAGTGTTGAAACGGTTAAACCTGAAAACGCTGAGGAGAAAGGTCAAATCCATACTCATCCAATCAAAGCAAGCTTTATTAAGTACTTGGAAGGAAGTTGAACCCTGGTCAAGTCCATACCCAGAATTCCCAGGGAAAGACACTGAATTAGGATAATCATGTACTCAAAGTCTAAAGTCTACAGTACTTCCTGCCTTCATCCAATCTGGTGCAAGCATACATCCTGCCTATGTGTGATCAAGCACATCCTGTGCAGTTGGAGCAACCAACCTTGTTTACTGATGTGAGAACAATATGTGCCTTGTTATCTTACATGAACAGTAGTCCTGAGCATTCAGGAAGTATTTGTCCTTGGGCACGTGGTGCTTACAGGTTAACTTTACAGAAACCTCACAAGGTACATAGACATTCTTGTTCTAAGGCCTGCTTCTCACCCAACACTTTCAGCAACTACCTACATAGGAAATAGAGGTATACAACAATTGTATAACTGAGCAAAGTTTGTGTGACTATATAATGATAGAGCCAGATGCTCACTCAGCTCATAACCTGTCCTTCCTCATGCCTATGCCATTGTGGTTACCACTAATTATCACTCAGTTTTTACTCTTCAGTCCTTATTAATATGACCCAAAAATCCTAATCTGACTAGTACCCTTGCAAAATTCTGCCAACCACTAAATTTGGGTCCAAAATTTCTAAGCAACTTTATCCTTGGTGTCCTTTCTAGACCTTGGGTTGATTCCCAAGCCTGCTTCCTGGAATTCTTATTTCCATCATTACTCCTTAGCCACAATCATCAATGACAGGTTTCTATTAAGACTGACAGATGTACATGCTTACTCCCTGGTCTAGCTGAACATTGAGAACCTAAACTCATCTATTTTTCTAAACTCGTTGTTGATGGCCAATGATGGAGGAAATCACTTTCCATCAAAATCTGTGATTCATGCTGAAGAATGGGAATAAGACTCTACCCCTTCCTTCCTTCCTTCATTCCTTTCTTCCTTCCTTCATTCATTCACTCAGTGTATTAGTGAATACTGATGAGCACTTGCTAACTGCTTTGATAAACATACAAATTATACTGTGTATACAATATAATGGTTTCTTTCTTCTTTTTGTAAATGTCTAAAACAAAGACTTACAAACTTGAGCTCAAAAGTGGCATACTTCTTTACCTGTTCATCTGCTAGGACTCCATCCTGTGTCTGTGCTTAACTGTGGAAATATTGGAGAGGGGCCTAACTGTGGGTCCAGGATAAAGGGGAAGTTATTCCCTGCCCTAACTCCTGAAGTGGAAGGCATCGTGGTATGTCTAATAATGGCTCTACTGGCAGAGGCTGCAACACAGCTCTTAGAGTACTTGGCAATGCTGTCTGTTCTTGGTGTCACTCAAGTTACAACCCTTCCTGGTTAGTTGTGGGGTTTTTGTTTTATTTTGTTTTATTTTTTTGTCAACTTAACACTAGGAAGAGTCATTTGAGAATAAGGAACCTCAACTAAGAAAATGCCCCCACCAAACTGGCTAATGGGTAAGCCTGTGGGGCACTTTCTTGCTTGACAATTAATGTGGGAGGGCATAGCTCACTGTGGGTGGTGCCACTCTCAGGGCAGTTAGTGCTGAGGTATGTAGGAGGGAGGGATGAGTAAGCCATGCGGAGAGGTGGAGTTTAACCTGAGCACTGTAAGATGAACTCAACCCTTTCCTCCCCAAGTTGATTTTGGTCATAGTGTTTCAACACCAGAGCAACAGAGACTCTAGCTACCACACCTTCTCATCTCCTCTGGCTGCTGTCAATCATGTTCACATTGGGCCAGAGAGTTTTTTAATGTATTTATTCCTGACTTTTCCCTAGTTGATTTTGATTTGTACCTAGAGTCATGTGTGAGGAAAATAGAGTCCACCATACACAGGACAGTGTTTGTGAATCTCTGCCTCTGAGGTTGTTCATCTGTCCCTGCCTGCCTCCAGAGAGACCCACTCTCCAGGAGCTAGGCTGCCTGATTTGCTGAACATCTCTGCTCAAAGACATCATATGACCCCACCCATTCCGAGGTAAGCATCACATCCACTGATGCTAGCATACACTGTTAGCCTCACCTTGGGCTGCCCAGTGTGGCATTGTCAGATTCAGATTGGATAAAGAAAGAATGAGACTCAAGAGTACATATAGAGGCAGGTGTAGTGGCACAAGCTTGTAATCCTAGCACACCTAGAGGCAGAGACAGTAAGACTATAAGTTTGAGGCCAGTCTGGTTTACATAGCAAGTTTCAGGTCACATGTAGAACTACATAGCAAGACACTGTGTTGTTTAAAAAGAAAAACCAAAGCGTTGGAAATTTCAAAATGTACATATAGATATTTTTGTAACTTTTGAGAGAGTCAATTAATAAAGAAAAATTGTTCCTTATAAACTTCTATTGAATATAAATGCTTGGGTGACCTTACACTCTGCGTTAAAAGTGGTTCCTGAAGGTGATAGGAACATAGGCGTAGCAGTCTGCTAACAACAGCACCTCTACTGATAGTGGACAAGGCCATTACTTTTCAGCACAACCTCAGTATAATTAATTAAGGGCTGGATTTAATTCAGTGACATTTGAATTTTATAGCTATACACTTGCAGCTATAAAAACCACCTTTATTATTAAAATTCCTGTAGGAAAAATAACTTGGTAATTGTGGGTCTGCTCTGGTCCCTGGCCTCATTTCCCCATTGGCACAGTGGTTTTTATAACACAGTGAGGCAGCTCTTGTATTGGCGAAGGACAGATTATGTCTTTAACAAGTGCCCTGGGGATTCTGCAGCAGCCAGTCTGCAAACCAAGATGTAGGGACCCTCCCTAACAAACCCTCGACTATAGGTTCAGGATCTGGTGTCCAATTCAGCATTATGATGTGCCAGCCCTATGGTCTTGGACAGATCCCTGGCTGTTCAAAAGATAGTTTTACCTGTCTGCCTCTCAAAACTTTTTTTTTTACATTTAAGATATATTTTTGAGTACCTGCTTTGTGCCAGGACTAGATGGCAGGGAGATTACATGATGAGACATGGCCGAGAGAGAAGGTATAGGGAACATAATTTCTGATAGTCTTGTGAAAAACAGAAAACAAAATAAATGACTTATAATACCTTGCAAGAGGGTAATGGGGTTCATGCTTTAGATAGGGTAGCTGGAAATGGCCTCTCTGAGATATGTTATGTGCAAAGAGACCTAAAGGATGAGAAGAATACATCCATGTAGATGTCTGTAGACATCAGAGACAGGGACCAGATTGCTGGGTAGAAGAATGTAAGTCAAATAAGCTAGAACAGAGTGGCTTGTGCACATTTTAGTCTCCATGAGGCAGTAGAGGCAGACAGATGGTCATAATCATGTAGAAGACAATTGTGAAAAGAAGCTATATATTTTGTTTGGACTATACTGAAAGAGTGTCAGAAATGTTACATGGCAAACTATATGATCTGGTTGATGTTTCAGAAGGAAAGGCTCTGTCTTAGGAAGAGACTGCAGTGAGTGAGGTCATAGTGGAGGCAAGGAGCTCACCCCAACCCTGGAGGAGGTACAGGATAAGGATAGCATTTAGTTATAGCCACAGAGATGTCTATTGGGGTTGGGCTAGATTTGGAATTAGAGTTGATATTCATTAATATCAGTTTTATTCCATATTTGTCTGCATTTCCATGTCAGCATATCAAACTAGTACTTCATAATTCCTCTTCACCAGGTCACACATGATCTTAAATGGAAGATAGGTGGGAACAGCCCTTCATAGTCATAAAAAACATGGAAAGCCTACACCCATCCTCACCTGCACCAAGTTTCCACTCCTAAATACAGTTCCAATGAGCTTATTCACTCCCACCCAGAGGGCAAGTCAAACGGAAGAGGACAATAAAGAGGCCAGCTTTGAATATGAAGTTAAGTGGCCAGCCATGCATGAGATGTGAGAGAGAATATGCAAATTATGAAAAGCAGGTGTCAGACCCAAAAGATTTTCTTCAACTAATGAAGGACAAGAGGGGTGGATGGCAATCTGGAATGTCCTGCCTTTAAATGGTTAAAACAAAATCAAATCCATTTGACTTAACAAAAGATTAAGCTTTAGGTATATGAAATGACCTCATGCGGACCCTTATTTCCCCATGGTGCTTAATAAATGAATCTTTGCATTGTATTTTATGGTCATGTGCATACAGTGCTGTATTTTTTTTCCCCAGACAATAAAAAGCCTGTTAAAGCATAGCATACAAAGAATTTCCACTTCCGGAAAGAAAGCATAGGTGATATGGCTGCTCTGTTCCCTATTCCTCTTGCTCAGTGCAGTTAAAAAAAAAAAAAACCCTTACCATAGTGTGTGCAAGCACAAGCTTGAAAAGTGGAAAGAAGAAAACTGACTGGCTAGAGACCTAGGAAACTGAGGGACAGTTCAGCTCACACAATTGTGAATTTATTGGGCTTCCTCTTTGCCTCATAAACTCTAAACTTGGAGCTGAAGAAGGGGGCTACCAGGAAATACCAATGAGTATGTGAGATATGATATATATATATATATATATATATATATATATGCATATATGTGTGTGTGTACTAAAAGCTTGTTCTCTCTAGCAAAAGGAACAGGAAAGAGACAGCATAGCAAGACAGATGTTCCAAAACTATTGCTGAGCTTTGAACAAATATCACAGAAACACTGTGATCCATACAACATAGTAACACGGGCTGGTTAAGGAGCCTAGACTCACCTTCCCTCATGGACAACATAAAAGGAGGTACCTACCTCAACATACCCATGGCAGTGGTGTCATATAAAAGGAGGTGTTTCATCCCTACTGGCAGCTGATGAGAACATTTAGGGAGCCTAGACCTCCACCTTCACCCCATAGAATTCTTATTCGCACACCTACTTGAGAATCACCCTTAGCACCTCCCAGCAGCTGTTAGAAAGGCTATTTCCATTGTGATGACACTGAAGACCAATGGAGATTCAGAAAGCCCGCCCTGCACAGCAATAATAAGGAGTCCAGTCCTCTAACATGGGATACATGAGAAGTCGAACCAGGAAGGTGGACTTTTACCCTTCTCTGCTTCCATATCTATATGATGCCAGGGAAATGGCTGAAATACTTAAACAGAAGACTTACATGGGATAGATGTCATGCAACAGAACCTGGACTACTTTTGAAATCACTCATCACTTAAAAACTCGCCTTCGCTATCCTTACAAAGTATAGTGCTAGAAGACCTAACCAGTATAATAATGTCAGAAAGGAAACATGATGCATGTGGAGTTGCTCTATCAGGTGAGACTGGCACTTGACCTGACAGGTACTGGGAAGGAATGAAAGAACACACACACACACACACACACACACACACACACACACACACACACAGAAAAGCCAGGATCGAGTGGGCTGTGCCCACTGTGGTGGAGCAGCCCTAACAATGCAAAGCAATGCAGAACTCCACCGAGTTTAAGAGTTTAATTATGTACAGCTCAGGGAGAGGTTAGCTCATCTCCTTAGGAGATCTCTGTAGGGGAGTAGTCTCAGGTTGCTGTCACTGGGAGGAGGAAGCTGCGGTTATTAGTTTTTCCATACACTGCCAACATTAACAGTGAGACCAGAGGAAGGCTTCACCATCCCTCTGAGCCTCTCCCCAGGGGAAAGCTTTGCCATTTCCCCATGGGTCTGAAGCACTGACATCCCGACGTAGCCATGGTCATGTTAAAACCTTCAGTCAGGACTTCATCCATCCTTTACATGTTCTCCCCGGGCTTCCACACAGAATGACATGGAGAAGGTAAAGCTTGTTCTTTTCTCCAGAAGGACTGATTGCCTAGATAAAAAGTCCTAAAGAACCTACAAAAAGAGCCCAGGACCAACATGTAACTGTATTTCCACATAGCAAAAATAAACAATGAAATTTAAAGCACAGTATTAGCCATGCCTGAAAAGAAATAACTAGGTAAAAATCCAACAGAATGCATCAAGATTTGCGTCCTGGAATCTCCAAAACACTGGTAAAGATAAGTGGGCCTATGGTCTTCCATGGACTGAAGTGCACAATACAACCCAGAGATTGGTTTTCCCATAGTTGATATGTATGATTGATATAATTCCTATAGAAATCTTAGCAGGACTCCATAAGAGTGTTTGAAATGACTGTTAAAGGATACAGTAGAGTGAGCAACAAAGGAGAAGGCAGAAAGCGTCAGCTGGCCAGACCGTGATTATATAGTTACAGTAATTGAGGCTGTATGCTATTGACAGGAGAAAGATGAAATGCAGAACAGAAATCCCAGAAGCAGATCTTCACAAACATGCTCCACTCATCTTAACAATGATGAGGAAGCCATCCAAGATAGAAAAGATAGCCTGCTGAGGAAGGGTTTCAGCGCAGCTAGGTAGCCATAGGCTATAAACAAGGGACCTTATCTGAGTGCCATGGCTTATACAAAAATTAATTCATGGATGGGTGACACTGACCAGAAGTTTTTTCATTTTTTATTAGATATTTACTTTATTTATATTTCATATGTTATCCCCTTTCCTCCTTGTTACCCCTCTGAAATCCCATCCCCCCTCCCCCTGTTTAACAACCCCTCCCCCCACTTTCCTGACCTGGCATTCCCCTACACTGGGGCATTGAGCCTTCACAGGACCAATGGCCTCTCCTCTCATTGATGTCTGAAAAGACCATCCTCTGCTACATATATAGCTGGAGTCTTGGGTTCCTCCATGTGTACTCTTTGGTTGGTGGTTTAGTTCTTGGGAACTCTGGGGGTACTGGTTGGTTCATATTGTTGTTCTTCCTATGGGACTGCAAACCTCTTCAGCTCCTTGGGTCCTTTCTCTAGCTCCTCCATTAGGGACCCTATGCGCAGTCTATTGGTTGGCTGAGAGCCATGGGTATTTTGATCCCCCTTCTAAGAAGGATCAAGGTATCCACACTTTTGACCAGAATTTTTTAAATAGCTGTTTTCACTCAGCACATTTTTTTATCTTAAATGGAACGCCAATAGTTTCATTTTTTTAAAAAAAGATATTAATTTATTTTAAAATCACCAATCATGAACCCCAAATTTCAAAAATCAGTAAATAATTGGCCTCCTGATATAAAAATTAAAGCTTGAGAACAATAAAATAATCCATAAAAATAAAAATTAACTCAATGTATCACTAAGCTGAATGTAAATTTTAAACCATAAAACTTTAGGAAAAGGAAAACATAGGAAGTTATCTTTAGAATATGGATCTTTGTAAGTAGTTCCTAGACTTAATATAAAAAAAACATAATCCATAAAAATGATAAATTGGATGTTATCAAACTTAGGTCTGTGAAAGGCCCTGTTAAGGCTAAAAGGAAAGCTATAGACTGGACAAACATCTACAGACTATATGTCTGACAAAGGATTGTATCTAGACTATAAAGACCTCGTAAGATTCTATAGCAAAGTAGGTAGTGGCTGCAGGTTTTGAAAGAAGACAGCCATAGATGTGTCACTCTGGAAGTGGGAAAACTGCCCCACTAAAGTACTTGATTGTGCCCTGGAGATGACCCCTCCATCCTCACTACAGTATAAGTTGCTGGAATCAGATCTGCTTCTGGGCAAAAACACCCAGGCCCATGTGAAGATGGCAGCCATGCGGTACAGATTTGTGCTATTTGACTGTTTGAAGCCATGGTAGCCTATCACCAGAAATATGGTGAAGAGGCATTGAAGGAGATCAGTCATCCTGATCCCATAGGACCAGCCCCTGTTGGTAGCTTTGCTGCAAATCCAGAAAGTCTGGAGGCCCTGGTGCCTGCCAGTGCTTGCTGCCAGAAATCCTACTGATAAGCCCATCATGAGAGTCAGGATGTAGCTTTGTGATATGCATTGTGAGATTTTAATGTTTAAACAGGAAGAGAGTCAATGATAAAATAATCCAGTTACAAAATACTCAGATAAAATATGGCGGTTGGGCCTGCAGCTTCCAGCTGGTGCCTATCACTTCTGCAGAGGAGCGCATCCCAGCTGCAGCAGAAATCACTTCATCTCAGCTGTGGGATCACATCCCCTTCAGAGAAGTGATGCCTGGACCCAGAGTGTCCCTTAGACACCTGCTTCTTTGAGAGTCTTTCCCTGATGGTAAATAATGTTTACATCAAATCAGCTTTCTGCGCTTCTCTCTGCCTTTCTCCAAACTCTTTGAAGGGAACTTGCCCAGTCCACTTGTGTTATAGTTATTGTTCATCTACTTGATTCTAAGCTCCCTGGAGCCCAGATTATGCCTTTTTAAGTCTCCATTTTCCCACTTCCACCAACAAGATTTACCCGGAGAAGGCACGTGCTAAGCATCTGGTAAATGTATGAATGCTTTTAGAATTTTGCCTATAAAGAAGCAGGGCTGAGAAACTTTTGGAAATGACCACCACAAAAAGCAACCAAGCCTAAAAAATAGTGGTCTTCAGCCTGTGGGTTGTGACCCCTTCAGCAAACCTCTATCTCCAAAAATATTTACATTATGATTTGTAATAATAGCAAAATAACAGTTACAAAGTAGCAACAAAAATAATGTTATGGTTGGGATCACCACAACAAGAGGAACTGCATTAAAGGGCCACAGCCTTAGGAAGGTTGAGAACCAATGCTTTAGAAAGAGGGGAAATGGATGTGGAGACAGTTGGCCTCCAATGAGATGGGATCTATTACTGTGGGTGATGACTGTGTGACAATATTATTGAACATTTAATGAGGCCACAAGTAGAAATAGATGCCACCTATGAGACTCAAAGAAATGGCAAATCTTCAGACCAGTTCTTTTATTTTCAGTTGACAAGGTTTCTTGAAGGTGACAGTTGTATTAATCTGTACCAAGAGGAGAGAACAGTATATAATGGGAGAAGAAAAACAAATCTAGGCAAAGCCTTTATCCATAGAAAGAAGAGAAAAGTGCACGTGGGTGAGGAAGCAATTGTGGAGGACCAGCGGGCCTATGCCATGCCTCAGTGCACACCCCAAGCCCCAGGAAAGATATGAGTTATCCAAAAGGGAATGTATACCAACCAGGGAGACGGAGCTGGCTGGGGCTGTGCAGTGTCACTGTATGTGATGGCATCCCCACATTCTGCCCCTTTCTATAATACAACAAAAAAATCACAAGAAGACAGGAAAGAATGCCTTTACTCAGAGTCACCTTTCAAATATTCACAATAACATGGTAATGATAATCTTTACTTCATAAAGAAATCTTTGCCCTCAGTTGTAAAAGAGGAAAAGAATAAGTTCAAAAGACTTCTGCTCCCACTTCTGGTAAAAAAAAAAGGGGGGGGGCACTAAATATAAAGAACAAGCCTGTTTCAACACAGATGCTTGGGGAACAATTCCTTTGCTAGATCTGATTACCAGTAGTCTGAACACATGGTGTTATGCAGCAGAAAAGAAAGTCAAACCTGCAGCTGTGCTTTTTTTCTGTTTTAATACTACTACTACTTGCTAAACTTCTGGCTAATAATTTCCAAATGCTCAAATAGCACGAATAGACATTTCACCAAAAAATGTGCATGTGGTAAATACGCAGGTGAGAGAGAGTTGACAGCATCAGCCATTAGGGAGAGGCAACTGGAACCACAGTAAGAAGTCACTGTGCAACTATCCGGCGAAAGAAATAAAAAGTAGTAGGGAAGAAGGGAGAGGGAGTTGCCATGTGACAGTTAAACTGCGTTCCTCCACATTTGTGCCAAAGAAATGAAGACAAATGTCCCCACAGCTACCTGTACCAGAGTGTTTATGACAGCTTTATCAGAATCTGGAAATAACCCAGCTATCCAACAGCAGTTGAACATTTGAACAGCAAAATGTGGTTTTTCCCATGTCATAGAATACTACTCTGCAATAAAAAGGACCACACCATTAAAAAATGCAATCATAATATGATATAAAAGCCGGATGAATCTCTAAAGAATTCTGAGAACTGGCAGGGAGCCAAACATGAAAGACTCCCAACCGTTGGAAAGTTAGAGAGGGGAGGTTAGTTCCGTCAGCACAACGTACTTCAGATGCTGAAAGCAAGAAAATGAAAAGCATGCTAGTGGTGGCCAAAGCATTTTGGGGGTCCATGATTATAGATATCATGAGGAATGCTTGTAGGGGCAGATGGTCTGTGGCTTAGCCACGTGGGTGTCCACACTGAGACCATGAAATTGTGCTGTGGTTTCATAACATGACTGCATTCTGGGAAAACTGGGTACAGACTGCCCTGGGTAACTTCTTACAACTGCACATGAATCTAGAACTGTCCCAAAGTAAAAATTAATCCCTTCAAGATTGTCTTTTATATTTAATGATTAGAACACGTATGTTATCCTCATTGAGAACCATGTTGTTATCTTCAAACCCTTTAACCTTGTTCTTTTCCTGTGAAGTCTACAGTAGGCATGTGAGGAGACAGGTAACATGCTACAGTTTTTCCCCCAAGCCAAAACATGAGTCAAAACCCGAGCCAAACATGTGTCTTCTGTTGATCTCCTGGTGTTTCACCTCCCCAGTCTACAGTGTTGTTGATGAGAGACCACTTTCTTTCTCATCTCCAGGAAAGCCACTAGTGAAAACATCCCGAATGACTGTGCTCAACACTGAGAAGCCTACAGTCACAGTGGACATTGGTGGCACCGTCAGAACTATCCAAGGAGTGAATGTGACAATTAACTGCCAAGTGGCAGGTGAGAAACCTATTCATGTATTCATCTGTTCCAATATTGACGGAACTTTGGGAGAGGCTGGGGGATACAAATGTAAATTAAATACAAATTCTCTCAAAGACTCCAGAACTGAAACACATACCTCATTCAGAAAGTGGGGGTGCATTGGAAAGTTAGAGCGGACAGGTTAATCCTGCCTAAGCCTGATAGACTAAAGAAGAAATTAGGGTTTTTAATTATTCATGTTAGATAAATCATTGTTGTGTATGTTTGTGGGGTACAGTGTGATATAGAATAGAATGATTAATTCAAGCTAACAGCATTCATTTGGGTTTGTGCCCATTGCAGTAGTGTTTGTGTGTGTGTGTGTGTGTGTGTGTGTGTGTGTGTGTGTGTGTGTGTGTGTTTGTTAGAACAACTGTGTTACAGAGTAAGGCTGGCTTAGAACTCACTATGTAGTTCAGGCTTCAAATCCATGGCCCTTCTATAACGGCCTTTTAAGTGCTAGAATTGCAGCTCGATGACAAACTGGACTTCTTTGTTTTGTTTTAATCTTAATTTTCCATATGAAGAGAATGTAAGCATGTAAGGATTAGGGCAAGAGTATTACAGGTAGAGAAAAAAAAGTGTGGAAATGTTCCTGAAAAACTGGTACTGTCTAGGGAATACCATGAGCTTAAGTCTGACTGTGGAGGACCTAAATATTTATAAGGTGGGTGGCAGATGGACCATGGGTGAGCATGGATGAATGACCAAGAGGCTCAAACAAAGCCGTGCTGCTTTGGAGTTGGGGAGATGGCTCAGTGGGTAAGAAAAATGCCTGATGTACAAACAAGAGAACTTAAATTTGAATCTTCAACACCCATGTAAAAGCCAGGCATGACTGTACATACCCAGTACTAAGAAACTGAGACAGGTGGAGTCTAACAACTCCCTGCCCAGCACATCTACCCAGAGTGGTAAGCCTCAGCTTCAGTAAGAGACAGGGTCTCAAGAAATAAGGAAGGGCCGGGCAGTGGTGGCGCATGCCTTTAATCCCAGCACTTGGGAGGCAGAGGCAGGCGGATTTCTGAGTTCAAGGCCAGCCTGGTCTACAGAGTGAGTTCCAGGACAGCCAGGGCTACACAGAGAAACCCTGTCTCGAAAAAACAAAAAAAAAAAAAAGAAAGGGAGCAATAGAAGACACCTGGTGCCCTCCTCTGGCCTCTATGTGCATGCACTGAGTATGTACACCATCACACACATGTGCATACATAAAAAGAAGGAAAGGAAGGAAAGAAGGAAGGAAGGAAGGAAGGAAGGAAGGAAGGAAGGAAGGAAAGAAGGAAGGAAGGAATTGAGGGAGAAGGATGAACCATGTTCATATCACAAGAATTAATGTTATAAAAACAGCCATCTGTCAAAAGCAATCTAAAAATTCAAATAAAAAATCCCAATCAAGGTTCCAGGACCATTCTTCACAGAAATAGCAAAAACAGAACCTTAAACTCTATATGAAGGCATAAAGACCAAAGGTACTAGCAGCATCACCATGCCCGATTTCAAGTTATACTGAAGAACCCTAGTAATAAAAAAAAAATAGTGTGGTACCAGCACAAAAAGAGACACACTGATCAACAGAATAGAGTTGAGGGCCCAGATATAAGCCCACACTCCTACAGATATCTGATTATTGAAAAAGCTCAAAATTACACAGTGGAGAATGACAGCATCCTCAACAAATGGTGCTGAGGAAATTGGCTATGGACATGAAGAATAATAAAACTAGATCCTTTCCTCTCAACCTGCATAAATCTCAACTTCAGATAGTTCAGGGACCTCAACATAAGGCCTGAAGCCCTAACACTGAGAAAGGAGAAAATAAGGAGTGCACTTCAGCAGACAGAAGGACTTGGCCAGTTGCACAGGAAATAAGATCAACAACTGAGGAACAGGATGTCATGAAACCAAAAATCTGTGTACAGCAAAGCGAACCATCCATCAAGTGAAGAGGCAGACACAGAATGGGAGAAAATGTTTGCCAGCTCTAATCTCCTCTAGAAGATTAATACAAGATTATACAAAGAGCTCATAAAGCCTAAACATTAAGAAAACAAAGTCAGTCAAAACATGGACCATAGTTCTTATCAGAGAGCTCTCAAAAGACGCCCAGGTGTCTAATAAACGCTTTTGAGGTACTCTACATCATTGTTCATCAAATTAGAACTACTTTGAGATTTCACCTCATCCCAGTCAGAATGGCAATCATCAAGAAAGTAAATGATGACAAATGGAGGTTGAAGGTTCCAGGAGAGAGAGAGAGAGAGAGAGAGAGAGAGAGAGAGAGAGAGAGAGAGAGACCTTTGTTCATTGTTGGTGGAACAACTTAAACTTGCACAGCTACCATGGGAGTCAGTATGGAGCTTCCTCAGAAAATACTAGATCTACTACTACCTAGGTAACACTCCCAGGCACACACAAGAACTCTGTTATCTTACTGCAGAGATAATTACCCAAGCATTTCATTGCTGCTTTGTTCACAGCAATCAGGAAAGGAAACAAGCCTGCCTACTCTTCAGCTGATGAATAACAAAATGTGGCACATAGACACAATAAGGTTTTATACATCTGTGAAGAAAAATAAAAGCATAAAATGTTCAGGTAAATGGATGAAGCTAGAAAAAAATATATATTGAGTCAGATAGCCCAAACCCAAGTAGATAAATATTGTATGTCCTCTCTCATGCATGGATCTTTAGATTTGCATGCTAACCTGGAGTGCCAGTATAAGTAAGGAAAATGGGAAGAGGCACTGAGGTGAGGGATGTCTTCAAGTAGGTGGAATAACAGAACATAGATGATATGAAGGCAGGGGAAGAATTAGAGGTAGAGAGCTTCTGCAGGGGTAGGGGAGGCAGAGGAAGAAGGAAGGCAGGTTGATCAAAACGAAGATTGTCTGAAAAGGCAATGTGGAAACTCACTGTTGTGTAAGCCCATTTAAAAAATGTGTATCGAGAGGGAGAGAGTCACATGGGGAGCATTTCTAGATGATGCTGTTCCTGAAGGCCCAAAGTTACTAAATAAAATCCTCAGGGAAATCCCAGGGGAGGGTTAAAGATACCTCCTGAGTCAGTCAGGGAAACTCCAGAGCCACCCAAACCAGACAGCTCACCAGACAGGCTGTTGTTATTCTTCCTGGCTGCCCACGGAACTAACTGATAAGACCCTGTTGCTAAAAACACCACATACCTAGGTTGCAGTGTGTAGAGAAAGCATGTAGAAAACCTTCATACCTGTTCCCCAAGCTGGGTAGGAAGCCTTGGCAGGGATTCCCTCCACACAGGTACTGAATGGTCTTTGGGTAGACAGGAAACTCCCCACCTGGTCACTGTGAGCATAAGCCTCCGAGAGAAGACGGATTCTATGTGCTCCCACTGGGCATCGGAGTTGCATGAAGAAGAGACCAGCAGAGGAATAGACAGTGAAACAAGGAATTAGACCAATCATTCCCAACCTATGGGTTGCAACCCCTTTATGGGTCGAGACACTTTCACAGGGTCACCTAAGACCATCTGCATACCAGATCTTTACATTACTGTTTATAACAATAGCAAAATTACAGTTATGAAGTAGCAATGAAATAAGTTTATGATTGGAATCACCACAACTGTATTAAAGGGGCACAGCATTAGGAAGGTTGAGAACCACTGAATTAAACATTTAAAAGAAATGGTGAAAGCCAGATGCCAAGTCAGGAACAAAATGGAGAACCTAGGACATAAACAATGTTTTAGCCCACTATAGTAGCAACCAAGACCTGGTCACCTGGACCTCATACAGAAGTTCACTTGATGGCTGTTGCCTAACTATGAGGTTATAGCTAGGTGTGGGTTGAGGTTTTGTTGTGGGGAAGAGCATGCATACGTGGAATCCAGACAAGAGCTGTCATCTTTTTATCATCCACCACTTAATTGTTGAGGCAGAGTCACTAAACCTTAAGCCCTGCATTTGGCTACAGACCCCTGGAGCACAGTGGCCAGTCAGTGTAGCTGACACATTACAGATTTTTGTCTTGTTTTTACCCACAGAATCATGTGCATTAATCCTAATTAAAACTGTGCCTATTGTTGAATCATATATTTATCCAAAGCAGTTGAGGGAAACCCCAGTTTTGATGTAAAAAAAACCTGGATGTGCAGGGAAATGATCCTCACTGCGTCTCTAGCCAGTGTTCTGACAACATTGCTAAAGGTGACATGGCTCAGGAACCGCTTTAGTCCAGCTACCTTGATGCTCCTCTGTCACTCTCCTACTCCTCATCATCTCCACTGTGTCTCTAACTGGGAGCATAGCAGCCTTCTGCCTGGTCGGGTAAGATTCACTAAGCCCTAGTAGCATCACCTTGTAAAAGGCAGGGGAGTGACTCCGTTAAGGCTGCTTAAAGGAAGGCTGTCAAGTTCACTTGCTTTACTCATTGACAGTATCCTATTGAATATCTAATCAAGGTTAACCAGGAAGCTCACTATCTGGGGAGAAGAGAGGTTCAGCAACACATAGTAAGACAGCACCTTCTATAGGGATAGTCATTATATCCTTACTCTAGAATAGCAGGGTGGTTTTGACACTTGAGAAAACACAGAATAAGATGAGGCTGTGCTCACAGTCCCCCTCTCCAACCTCCCCACCATGCACATTCTAACATAGTTCCCTCATCGCTGTAGCTCTCCCCTTTCTCACTCCCTAATTAACATGTGTCTGTCGTGAGCCTATTCTAAAGGATATATAAAAGTCTATTTAAAGAACATCTTATACTTCACCTAGACTGCCTTACATCCTCACATGTTTGAGCCATTAGCAGTTTCTCATTAGGAGTGTTTCCCACACATGTGCTCTCCACTTGTAAAAGGCAGCCCCACACACTCTTCCCAACCCTTCGGCATAAAGAACATTAATCAGAGAGTAAGATGGCGCTTTTTCTTTAAAAGGAATCCAATCCGCTCTCTCATTATTATGATTGTTTTCTTTGTGGTAAGAGTTCAGAAAACTAAGGAAACGATCAAAGATCAATTGAGGAAATTGTGCGCAAACAACCTGTGGCAGAAAGAGCCTGCTGTGTCCAGCAAAGCGAGATGTGGCTGTTCTATGAACTGTAGCTGGCAGTGGCAGAGATAAAGAAGGCACATGAGGCTGGGAAGTAAAGAAGCAGACAGGGACTAGATCTTACAAGTGCTCTTAGATTATACGACAGTTTCGATTTTTATCCTGAGAACAAGGGATGCTTCTGAAGGGTTTTGATGATGCAATAGGACGGTGGTATAGACATGAGTGGTTCAGGAGCCAAGTAGGAATGCATCCATTAGGGTAGGTTAGAGTCTAGTATAAAGTAAATCCTACTATCCCCCAGTGCATAATGCTTCAGATACAATAGATTATCAGGGATTTCTTAAGAATTCAGTGTTCAGCTGGACTGCATCTGCCCTCACTAAATCATTCAGGGTCATAGGGTGCAAGGGCCTTCGTTCTGTTGAATATCTAAGGTCTCCTTGGGAGATTTTCTCCCTCTCCCTCTCCCTCCCCCTCTCCCCCTCTCCCCCCCTCTCCCTCTCCCTCTCCCTCTCCGTCTCCCTCTCCCTCACCCTCTCCCTTTCCCCCCTCCCCTCCCCCTCCCCCTCTCCCTCTCCCTCTCCCTCTCCCTCCTGTGAACCAGAAATGGAAAGAGACTGAGGGAGAGCTGGAAAAACTCTCGAGGGCCATAACAAAGGAGTCACTTAATGCTTCTCACTTACCTCAGGCCACGGCCACTTACAACTAGGAGAGATACTGGGACCCATCCCCCGCCAGTACTTGTGAAAAAGAATAAAAAGGTTTTGAGAATGACCACCAGTGTCTGCCATGAGGAATCAGAAAAGAAAGCTGCAAGCCTCTTGTCAAGGCCGCCATGGTTCCTTAGACTAGTCGCCAAAGCTGATGTTTGGATCACTCTATCCATCGTCTTTTCTTGAACCAAGGCCAGCAACACCTCCCGCTCTACATACACACACACACACACACACACACACACACACACACACAAAGAAACTTCAAGAACATATCATGTAAAAGTACACCTTTACATACCCCACTTCAAGGTGCTGACGAGCTGCCATGGTATAAGCAGCCCTCCAAGTATAACAAATGGTCCAGTTAGCAAGAATATCCTATCTGGGATATTAAAGACGAAAGGGATATTGTAGCATCATGCTTCCTGGCAGCTCTGCAGAGATTAAAGGCACTAATCCTTGCAATCGGGTCCCGTTACCAGCCATTCTGACTAGACCCATTTATTGGTCCTTCCAAGGGAGAACACTGTGTTGCTGTTAAGAAGTGCCATGGAAGGGGGGTGGATAAAGCAGACACAGCTTAGTTTGCACCCCCTTAGTAGATACAAAGAGTACCCAGGAGTTCGGCATGGAACCTGGACAAGTGATTGGTGGACACCAGTAAAGTTCCAGATTGTGCTTGGCTGCAGAGTGTGTTTTCTGCCATTTCTCAGCGTGCTGGCATGTTATAACAGATGAAGGGGAGAACGTTTCCAAAACATGATGGAACTTTCCAACAACAGATAGCTAGCTCAGCTAGCTCTTGTGGCTTCTAGAGGCCCCCTTCCTCACAACAGCTTTGGTGCTGCAATGGCCACAAAAAAAAAAAGATCAAAAAAGATATGATCATATTTAAAGATCTAATGACTTAGAAATCAGAGCAAGGGGTTGGGAATTTAGCTCAGTGGTAGAGCACTTGCCTAGCAAACCAAAGGCCCTGGGTTTGGTCCTCAGCCCTAGAGAGTAAAAAAAAAAAAGGTAACTAGAAATTTCAGCAAGGCATATCAAATGTCCTCTAAAGAGACAGTCTAGCATGACAACAGTCTGTGAAGTGTATTTGTTGAGAAAGGAGTTCCTGACATTGAAAGTGTCTCCATATAGGTCTCCACTCTGAGATTGCTAGGATAGTGGCTGGCCCAGCAACAACAAGCTGCAGGGACCAGTGACTACAGGCATTTTTTTTCTTTTGAATATGCATGTTTATGTGGTATGTATATGTCTCTATTCATGTACACATGGGTAGGTTTATATTAGGAGGTCAGAGTTTGATGGTGGGTGGATTCCTCAATCAGTCTTTTGCCATTATATATTGAGATAGAGTCTCTCCCTAAGCCTGGAGCCCAATAATTTGACTAGAGCAGTCAGCCAGATTGCTCTGAAGATCCTGTCTCCACTTCCTAAGCTCTGGAATTACACACAGGCTACCACACACACACCCTGTCATTTACCTGAGTGTTAGGACTCCCAACTCTAGTTTTTAGGCTGTGCAAGCACTTTACCCACTGAGCTATCTCTAGATTTCTTAGTCTGAGACCCATTTTTCTCCTCTATATAATGGAATTGATAGACATGGCCTGTTGAGATCATTATGAAAAATAAGTGTTTACATCTCTGTAATGTTTGGCTTATAATAAATGCTTAGTTAGTATTATTTTTAATGATGTCAGTGGGCTATTTCTGCCAAGCTCATTACACTCCTGGTGTCAAGGCATTCTGAACATCAGGATTAGGCTAGTATGTCTGGTGCCTTTCCAAGTGTGTGTTGGCACATCTAGGGGCTAATGAGAGTCTCTAAAACATAGTATCCATCCCTTAAGAGAGAAAGGGGACTAGCTCTCTGGTACCTTGCTTATTTTCTTCATTCCATCTTCTTTATTCACAATGTCAAAGCCAGTCATTAAAGGGCTGGTCATCACTCCAGTTATCCTTATAGTGTTCTTTTCTTCCCTGAAGTCCACAGTCCCAAATGAGAAATCCCTAAACTGTGGTAACAGCGATCACCCATCGTCTAGCTCACAATGCAGCTCTTTTCCAGGGTGAGCCCGAGGAACGTTTGCTACTAAACAGACCAAAGAGGGGTTTCCGTCTAATCCTCTTCTTCTTGAGAGTATTGTGAAGTACTATAAAGAATATTATAAACCCCTTCCCATTGCTATGCTGAACATTTCCATTTCTCCCATGAAGTCTAATCTGATCTCACCAGAGAAATATCCCTTCCAGGGTATACCCAATCATTCTCATTAAGAAGCTTGACTTTATGGGTCACAATGCAAGGAATAATACAGGAAACAGGAAAATTTCAATCAGTTCCTGGAGAAGTAAGAAATAGCTCTGTGAGCGCTCTGACCCCTGGCTTCTTTCCCTTTCCCTCTATCCCCTCCTCCCCCTGCCATACATCTGTTCTCTCCTCTGCATCTCTTGGCTGGCAGCATCATACCACAGAAGTGTCTGTATACACATACAGGGCTGTAACAGTGGCCTCTAGGAACATTTGCTCCAGGTCCCAACAAGGCAGTCACTCACTCAAGGATGCTCACTCCTCTGTTTACCTAAGCAGCACTCCCTCTGCATCAAACGAAAGGCTCACATCACCAGGTTCCCTTGCCCCTCTTGCCATTCTCAAAAACAGCCTTTTGTTCCCATTGGGGACCAAAAGGAAGATGCTCCAACTAAGTGTTAAATGGAAGTAATTCAATGCAGGAGGAAAGAACCCTCGTAGTAATAATTTTTAAGAACCCATTTTCCCCTACGCTTTTTGGAGAGAAATAACTAGATTTTTTTCTTCAACTCCTTTACAGGGGCTTTCCAATAACAAAAAAAAAAATTGAATGTAAAAATTTGAGCTCAGGGTTCAAAGGCCTAGCTGGCATGATGTGCTTGCTCTCTCTAGTGGTGCTACAATGAAAACTCGGCTCTTCTGCTTCGCACCTGCATCTTTTCTCACATTGTGTCTGGAGATACGGGCAGTCTCTCTTGTGAAGAGAGGCCTTGTATCATTGAGATGAACCACTCTATGTCTCTTCCTGGGGTGACAAGGCTTCAATATCCAAGTTGGAATTTCCCCCCTATTAAACCTATTCTTCCTGAGCAATTAAGGCAAATAGTAGGTACACAGGTAACTCCTTGGGGTGGTCAGGGTCCCTAGTTGTAAGTTGTCTATTTGGGACAGCACTACATTGTCTGAGGACAAAATATAGCCCCAGCTCTGGGAAATCATTAGACTAAAAGTCTAGGTCTTTGGCTTTTCTTGGCGTTGGCCCCAGTTTCCAGTATTTGACATTCTAAACATTTCTTGCATGCTTGCTGCAGAATTTTGTGGGCAAACCAGGCTGGGTGGTAAAAGAGATGAAGCTTCTGCTGCCTAGAAGTCTGGGAGTCAACACTCCAAGCCTTCAGTCGTCCAGCTCGCTCAGAGCCTGTCCTCTCATGGAGCCTCCTCAGAAGACCACCTAGGAGCTCTTGTCTCAGGCTGTAAACTGCTTACCTATCAACTTCAAGGAAACTCCCTGGGGAGCCCAAGTTGTTCCAAGAGTACAGAATCCGGCTACCAAGAATGGGCACCCATCACAATCTCTCTGATGCTCACAGACAAAATATAACAGATAGCAGAAGGGCAGAGGCCTATCTTTTGGTCTATTTTTTCTCCTGCTTCTGATATCACCACTTTGTGTTTTCTTGTTTTGAGAAGATAGCCTTTGTCTGGGTCACCCTTCTGACACTGTAGCAACACACCCAAGACATCAACTCATACAGAGAAAGACCCACAGTTTTGGAGGCATCAGTCAATTATCAACTGGTTTGTTGCTTTGACTCAGTACTTATATAACAGATCACCAGATAGGTGTCTAGAAAAGGAAAACCACACACCACAGGGCCAGGAAGCAAGAGAGTAAAGACGGGCCTGGGATCCCTTGACCTGTCCTCAAAGGTATTCCTCCCACAGGCTATCTACTAGACCCACTTCTTAGAAGTTCTGCCAACCAGAAGATTGTTTCTGAGGAAACATGGGACTTGTGAGGACACAAAATCCAAATGAGAGAGGCTGGAAAGATGGCTCCGTGGTTAAGATTATATGCTGCTCTCACAGAGGATATGAGTTAGATTCCCAGAGCCCACATCAGGGAGCTCACAACCACCTGCTACCCAAATTCCAGCAGATTTGATGCCTCTGGCCTCCCTCTGTAGACACCTGCATTGACATGCGTATTCCCACACACAGACGAACATGCATGCACATAATCTTGTTTGTTTGTTTATTTGTTTTATTGAAACCATGGTAACTTGAAAAATAGAAGCACAATTCCTGGCAGCTTTCATTTGTCTGGGTCAAACATGTATTTTGATGTTTTGTCTTTTGGCTTTATTCTTAACATAACACCTATATTTAAAAAAAAAAAGTGTATCAAACAGATGCCAAGTGAACTCTCCACAACTAACCATCTCCAGGTCAAGAACTGGCATTGCCAAAGAGCCAGTCTCTGTTTCCCTCTGTATCACAGCTGCCCTGTGTTCATTCTACTACTCAGAGGACCGGCTCATCCTCCTGCCTGCTAACACAGACTAATGCTGCTTGGTTTTCTGTTTTGCTTTTTAATTAAACTATAATTTCATAACTTCCCTTTCCTGCCCTCTCTCCCATCCTTCCCAAGTACCTCTCCCGCCTTCCACCACCCTGCCACTCTCTCTCAGATTAAAGGCCTCCATAAATATAGCCTGCTCCATCCATACAATGTTACTTGTATGAATATGACTTCTGGGCAGCCCCATTGGTTTTGCCCAGCAGTGTGGGTGCTCTTCCCTGGGGAAAACTGTCTCTCCTGCTCTCAGCATTCCCTAGTTACCTGTAGTTCTTTATCTAGGGTGGAGGCCCCATGAAATTCTGCTTTCCATGTTAGCATGTCTGTTAGTGTGGTTCTTGCTCCAGTCTTTTTAAACAGCCATGTTGGTGAGACTTCACAAGTGTAAAATGCCACCAGTTTTTGTATATCCAACTTAGGAACATGAAATCAGGTGGTATATATTCCTATATCTTGATTTTTTTTTACTGAGCACTATGTCATTCTTACTTAGTTGTAAGATTTTCATTTTTATGAAGTATATACATTTATTTTTTTTCTACTTTATGATGTTTTCTCCAAAGAAGTTGAACATTTTTTGTAACTTGGCAAGCATCCTTTGCCAGCTGCCACCATTTCCTCCCCATTTAACTGGCCTCCCCTTTCCTGCCTCATCTCTAGAAGTCTTAAACAGCAAAAGTTCCAGAGACAGTGAGAAGTCCAAGGTGATATTTGGTTTGGCTGAAGTACGTTAGAAAACGCCCAGGCAGATGCTTCCTGCAGAGCGGGCTGGACTGGCCAGAGGCTCTAAATGTCCTAGGTTCACCTGAATGTTTGTTTGATAAGCATATTTTTGTCTTCCTAGGTGTACCTGAAGCTGAAGTCACTTGGTTCAGAAATAAAAGCAAACTGGGCTCCTCCCACCATCTGCACGAGGGCTCCTTGCTGCTCACAAATGTGTCCTTCTCTGATCAAGGCCTGTATTCCTGCAGGGCAGCCAATCTCCACGGAGAACAGACAGAGAGCACACAGCTCCTGATTCTAGGTAAAAGGCTTCCTAAAATCGCACCCTCAGTGGGACCATGGAGGGTGACTGGCCCACCCTCCACCTCCCTTTTCCCTTACTGAATTAACACCGTAAACTAGAGGCAGCGTCCGTCCCTTTATCCATTCATCCTGCAATCAGCGCGTCCCACAGAAATAGTGTGGAGCCAGCCAAAGCTGAGTGTAAGAACCGGCTCCTCCTCCTGTTACTTAGCCTTTGCGGCACTGGCGTTGTTCACCTTGTTAAATCTTAGATGCTGTTCTCTATGGGAAACCTGACAATCGAGGGTTTCCCATATCGCTAGGGAACGAGGATCATCAACTGGAGCTGGCAGAAGAAAATAATGTTTAATTCCCATGCTAGGCTTTTCTCTGAAGAGCAAATGAGAAACATGGATTTTTAAAAAAAAATTGTCATATATGTTAAACTTTTCTGATCCATTTCCAGGTAGTCTGCATAAAGTCTTTGCATGCATGTCCCAAGCATAAGAACTCCTTATTATAAAGTCTGTCACAGGTCCTTGTGTAAAATAACCATTTACAAGTAAGAACGATCCCTGGCCACTGGCCACCACAATGTTTCCTCAGAACGGAGTTTGGCCATCTTGCAAGCTATAGCCTTCTTCGCTCACCTTCTGTTTCTTTTTCACTGAATCTTGGGGTAGGGGTGGAGGTAACATTGAATAGAAGGTTCTAGATGAGCTCTTACCCTTTAAAACTAGCACAATAATTGGAGCCCATATCCTGGCTCTCCCACGGAGAGAGAGCTTTCTTTCTAAAGGGAGGGTGCAAAATTTGAGAAATAATAATGACATCCACATATGTATCCATCAACATACTGTGTACTTACACTTGGATTTTTCACACCCACCGCTAATGAGGGACCCTCACCGCCGCCCACTCAGAATCCAAGGACCCAGCTGCAGTTTCATCTCAATGGCGGCTGTATAAACCTCCAAACTTCTTAAGAAGCCACAGAAAACTGGCTCAGAGTAAAGAACGATGTCATTTGTTTTCCACCGGGTTTCATCAACTGAGCTGTTATTCTGGGGTCATGCTGAGTGATCGTGCTCACTGGTAGGATTTTTCTCCCCAGTAAAGATGACTCTTCCTCGGCATCTCTGATAGCAAAGATGGGCACTTAGGAACACTACTGTGACACCAGCAATGAAGTATTTTCTCCCAACCAATTCTCCTGCACTCCAAACAGAGTCTAGCCACGAGTAGGGTGGATGAGCATGTTGCCTTCCCCATATAATCAAACCTCCCAGAACAAAATGATCTCTGTTCAGATGCTTTGATGGGATTTTCCTTCTTAGGAGTCTTAGGGTAATTAACAAATGGCAATATGAAAATATTTCTTTTTTATCAGTGATAATATGGCCTAATTCTTAAAAGGGAAATTCTGTTTATCACAATGAAATTTTGTGTCAAGTCCTGTAACTTAACTTCTAGTCTGAAAGGAAACATGGAAGGGGCGTGGCATTGGTTCTCCTTCATTCCTGTAACCAGTGGACAGATGTCTGGAGTGTTATCTCAGCCCAAGTTAACTGGATACACATAAGGTTTTAGGGGGGAAATGAAAGGGAATCTGCCCCTGAAGAACTTACATTTCCACTGGGAAGATAATGGCACACACAGACGCACGAGGAATTGCCATAGAAGCTGAAGGAACACAAGCAGAGGCTGCCATTTGGCCCAAGGAAAATAGATTATTTCTCAGACAAGACCAGCCTTCCCTTTTTCCTTTTGATAAATAAATAATGGAGGAGGAGAAGAATAAAGACACTTTGACGATGGCTGTTTACTCAAAAAGGTGTTTATAATGAAGCAGCTAAGGCCCAGTAGACTGTGTACTCGATTAAGTACAATGGCGCAGCCAAAGTTCAAAATGTGGATTTCTAAGCACACATTTTCCCTATAAAAAACTGAGTGCTCTCTGTTTCTTATGTAGATACATGATGCACAGTTCACCATTGTGGTCTCTCTGTGATGGTCTTTGGCAAAGCCATAAAGATAAAATGTTGTTCCTGAAGTAGACACCATCAACACTTATTTATGTACATGGCCAACTCGTGGTAACAAAATGCCAAGCACTTAGTAGGGGCCTGTCCAAACCCATCACTGAAGACTTCAGCCCTGACTCCTTGGAAGATTTTGCGTGACACCCCATAGTAGCTTCTTCCTGCCCTTTTTATGTGCTTGGCCTGCTTGGCCATAAGAATTAGACCACGGAGCAAATCAACCTCACAACTAGATTGTCTCTCACTGAAAAGGGTTCTTGTACAAATCCTTTTAAATAAATTATTGGATAGTATTCTATCTGTGGGGACAGTTACAAATTACCCCATTCCTAAGGATATTATGAGTTAAGTTAAAAAAAATGGTTAAAACTATTTATCTCATAACTTGGCATATAGTAAATGCTAAAGTTGTCCTTTAAAAAATATCATCTTTGTAACAAGTTTCAATTTATCTACATTGTTAGAAAGACCCAGTGGTGGTGTGCTTTAAAGCAGTATAAAGTGAGAACTCCTAAGAGTCACAGGCCTGGTTCTTATTACAGACCTTGTTATTTCAGGCATCAAATATTAAGTTTGAAACTCACCTTCATAGGTATACCTTCTCTATAGGAAAAATGAGGTCGCAAGTCCACTGCAGCAATGCCTGTCATACACACACAGGGTGTATGTCTATCCTCTCTTGGCCTGAACATAGCATATATGCTCTAACCTCCTGATTCACCATCTGTCTTCTCCCAGATCCCCCCCAAGTCCCCACACAGTTGGAAGACATCAGGGCCTTGCTCTTAGCCACTGGACCGAACCTTCCTTCGGTGCTTATGTCCCCTCTGGGAACACAGCTGGTCCTGGATCCTGGGAATTCCGCTCTCCTTGGTGAGTCCAACCCTCTGAAACATTGGGCAAAAATCCAGGGCTGGACAGGATTTATGGATGGGTGACTGCCTGCAGGTGGGAGGGAGGCAGCAGTGGGGGGTGGCCAACAGGAAATCACTAAATTGCCTACAGAATCCAGACTCACCAGTGGAAACTTGGCTGACTTTCCACACGAGGTGAGTGCGGCTCTCAGTCTGGACTCTATAGTTTGTCTGGATTCCAATATGGCCCCTCTTGGGCTGACGCCGTGGCTCAGACCCTCTCCTTCAGGGGTACTCACTGAACTCTGAGAAACGGGTAGCAGGGAACAACCCCTTCTGTGTCTCCTCCCTACCATGAGCCCTCTCACCTCTTACTCTGAAACAGCTAGAATCAGCTTTTAAGGGCAAAGCTAGTGTTTGCAGTCCAGAGGCCAGAAATTCTGTCTAGGCCATCTCCTACAGAGTCTATAGCCAGATCAACCCTCCCTGCTATCAAACACTGGGGACCAAGTTATTGCCTATACAACTGGTATCCAGAGTAGCAAAGTCTTTTGCTTACATCTGACCTCTGAGCTCCTCACTCTGGAATCATGGGAAAGACAAAGCAGTGCATATAAGAGAACAGGGAATGTATGGGAAATCTGTATGTCTTTCGTTTGATTGTGCTGTGAGCCCAAGACTTACACTGGTTAGAGAGAAAAACCAAACCTTTTAACAACTTTTTTTTTTAAAGATCATTGAAAATGGAGAAATTCTCCACACTATGTGCCCCTGATGTGATAACAGTAGCTAGAATTATTCTCTTGGCTCAAAATTTAAAGTTCCTCTGTTCTCTCACCCAAAGGTTTACCAATCAGACTGACAATTACATATCAGAGTGGCCAAGGGCCTCAGTGGGTTTACAGTTAGAACATAAAGAATTCCTTCAATTTAAATTTCCATTATTATCTGATATTAGTGGGAGCTCTTATATCTTATCAACAAATGGGAATACTTCTGTCTTCTCTCTTCTGGTCTTGGTAAACGTAAGCCTTCAGTCAAATCAACAAGTGGCCCTCTTCTGTTTGCCGCTACATGAAGCGCTTGGCATTATGTTTTTCCATATCCTTTTGATCAGGAGCCACACAAGCTTCAAAATTTAGTTCCTTGACTTACTAATGATAAGCTTACTCCAAATTAAGTATGGACATCTTAAATATCTTTGTTTTAGACTCCTCATTATCCTGTTAGTTATAGCCCAGTAACTAACAAAGCTCATAACAGTTGCTAATCTTCAAGCTGAATGACTCTTTGGGGTACCATTCCACAGCAGAAAAGGTTCATGGACTCATACCTTTCCGTGATAGCTGTAATTTCTTTCTCCCTTATTCTGAAATAATATTTTTGTCTCATTTTAGCCATGGGCAATAAGGATTTATTGTGCTTACTGCTGCATTCCATTGCTGGTTTATGATGCTTTGTTACCTTAGACTGGTATTTAAATCTAACAGTTAAGGCACCTTAATATTCCAGACTGCTCCATTTGAAGGAGACAGTGATCCAGTGTTCATAAAGTCCCTGGGTGTAACCACCAGGACAAAAATCAGTGCTGCCCCAGCACTATAGACCTAAGGGAGCTCTGTGTGCAACTATGGAGATAAATTAGGGTTAGGGAATTGTGTCAAATATCGGGTCTCTGAAAACTGGGTTTTCACCGACCAAAGCATCCATGATGCTATGGAAATGTGTGAGTAGCATTCAAATCGGGAGAATGCAGGAGAAGTGGACAGTCAGGACTAGAAAAAGAAAAGAAAATGATGTCATGAATCCTGAGATGAACTGTGCAAAAATGTTTGTCAAGGATCCTTCTAGAAATAACTGTGCAATACCTTTGCTTTGAGACTGATGATGGGCAGCTAGACTGTAACCAAGATTAGCAAGGCTCAGTCAGGGTTCACCGTAACAACTTGGATGCCCTCTGTCCACCTTGAGCTTCTCCTGCTCATCCAGATTAGTTCACCTATTTGCTCCCAGTTAGACATGTTTCCACCCCTGGTCCTCTGGCTGGGCCCTCTGTTAAAAGAAACAGGCCAGCAAGGCAGTTTCACACTGAGTTCCTAAGAAATTAAAGCAGTAAAGAGCATTAAGTTGAGAAACATCTTGAATTCTGGACTGTAGAAAAAGCAGGTGTACTATAAAAGGATGCTAAGATGAATAATTAGAGATTTTTAACTTTTGTAATATGTGTGAGTGTGTTTGTGTGTGTGTGTGCATGCACGTGCACACATGTATGAGTGCAGTCAGATCCCTTGGAGTTGGAAGTACAGGAAGTTGTAATTTACCAGACATGCAGGTTGAGACTCAAACTCAGATCTTCTGCAAGAGAAGTGACTGTGCTTAGCCACTGAGTCATCTGCCCAGCTTGTAGCTTTTCTTTACAAGAGGGTGATGTAGTAAAAGAAATACTCAAGACAATCCATCTAGTACTCTGAATGATCAATCTTATTCTAGACCAAGATGGAAATATATATCTTCTGTTACTCAGGGCAGGTACTACCTTGGAACTCATTAATATCCAAGCCTGATCTACTTGATTTCATGGATAAAAGTCATTTGCCAGCCCTGATGGAGCCAGCAAGTGGCTAGGCTCAAGTATGTCTTGGAATTTTGGGCTAACAGCCTGTAATCTAATTATACACTGTGGTACCACATGGTTCTGAGGCACAGGAACAGTGGTTCCTGGGCTGTGGTTCTCCTCTTTCATTAAAGGAAGGGGAGAAGAGAGAATTGGAGTCTTAAAAGACATGTCTCTTACTCACTGAGACTTGAGTGTTAAGATTCCAGGGGGTGAGTGACTCTATTTCCAAAAGTGGCTGTTTTAGTTACCTGACATGTTGGCATTGATTCCCCTTCAAGCCACCACTGCAACTGATGGAATAGCACTTGAGTCAGCTCCTTAGGCCTCACTTTCCATGAGTGTAACATGGAAACTTAGAACTAAGTCTCTTAGTAGGGAATGCCCCTGAATTCTGCTGTACAGAGAGAGGGTCCAGCCTACCTGATTCGTTGTCCTGAACAACAAAGCACCACTTCTTTGGAGCATGGTGATAGCTGTCCTTCTGCAGGAGGCTCAAGAGTACACCAGCTTCTCTAGAAGGAATAATGAGTTCTGTGGCACTACCCACCTTTGGTCCAGTCCTAACTCAGTGACCTACAGTCTCCGTTTTCAGAACAGAAGCATTGCAGACATCCCCAGGGTTTCTAAACCTTCTTATAACTTGGAGTGCAATGTTTTTGGAAGGACCACCAGGGCCGATAGTATTCATTTATAGGGTAGAATCACAGATTTTTCTTAAATAACTTAAATTTAATTTTTGGTTATCAAAGCAATGTACCTTCCACTGTATAACAAGTAGAAATCAAATTTTAAAAAAGAAAAGGAAAAATATCTAATGATTCAACCCTGAGGTATGAGTGTAAATACCTTAAACATCAATGTAAATCCTTCTTATATTTTACCTAAAGTTAACTATGTTCTGCACACTGACCTTAAGGATTTTAACACTTAGTGATATCCAACAAACATCTGTCTCTAAAACTTTTAATTTCATTTTTCATGGCTGCCTTGGCAGAAGATACTATGTCTTTTCAATCAATTCTCTGGTAGATTTTGTGGTCTCTTTAGTCTTTTCACTATTTTTAAAAATAAGTATAATGACTTTTTCCTATGTCTTCATGTGACTCCTGTTTACTTGGGATCAATTCCTAATGGTAGATTTTTTTTTTTGTGTCTTCATACTGTTTGGGGTCTTACTATAGATAATACATATTTATCTAATTTTCTCCCAGATAAGTTATATCCCTCTTATATGCCCATGAGAACTGAATGAGAGGTCCTACATCTCAAAATTATTATCTACATAGGTTATAATCAAGAGGTTTTACATTTACCACTGTAATTGTAGTGTTCAATGCCGTAAGACACAAGAAACATTATTTATAAGTACATTCTTATTTTCATTCCTTTTGCAATTTAATAAATTTTTCAGTCTCCTAATTTCATTTAGGAATTTCTCATTCATGTCATCTCTTCGTTTATGACAGTTAGTTATCCTTTTTATTGATTTATAGGACACATATTTATATATGCTTAACCATTTGGTAGTTGACATGAAACAAATCACACATAATTTAAAATGGAATTTGCTCCTAAGGCCAACAGACTGAACATATAGCATTTCCAAGGTTGCTTTCCACACCTTTGATTTTGTCTGTTGTGTGCCTTCCTGGCTTGATCTTCTCTTTTCCTTCCACCCCTTCACAATCACTCCTCAAAACCTGGCTCTCTCCCACCCCTCCCACCTCAGCTAACCACTGATCACTCTGAGTAGGCAATTGCATTGTGTACAGCATTACATAAAGGAAACAATGCCGTTGGGGATTTGACTCCTTTTATAAATCTTTTTTATTTTGGGAGTTACACACACAAACACACACACACTTCCGTCTTCCAATCCTACCCACCCCTTCTTCATTCAACTAGGACTTCTTCATTACAACATCATTTAGCCTCATCTATGCTACCACATTGGTCATTAGAGCATGTCTCCTTTCGCTGCCTAGCACTCCATGTATGGATATATTACAGTCTGCTTAGTCACTCACCAATGGAGAAGCAGAATGTTCACTTCAGTGTTGAATTATTAAAAATGCAGCTGGCATAAAATTTCATGCCTTAGTCTTTGAATGGACACATGCTTTCATTTTTCCTCACTAAACGCCTAGGGGAGACATGGCTATACCATGTGGCAGGTGTAGGACTTTAATAAATGGTCACACTGCTTTTCACAATGGCCCATTACTTCATATCCACATCAGCACTTTGTGGTGTTCTAGATTCTCCAAGTCCCCAGCAAAGCTTGCTCTTCTTGCTGCCTTAGTTTTAGGAAGTCTACTAGGTATCTACTAGCAATCTCAGTGTGGCTCACATTTACATTTCTCTGATAACCAGGAGTGTTCAGCAGCTTTCCCCATTTTCTATCCCAATTCCTTAGGCAAAATGCCAGTTCAGTTGTTTTATCAATCTTTCAAAGTTGGGTGTTTCTTCACTTAGAATTAAATCTTCAAAAATTTTTATATAATTTAAAAGCCTACTGTCAGTTACATTGATTTTCAGATATTTTGTGCTGGGGCCATCATTTCATTCTCTTAACAATGTCTTTGAAGAGTAGAAAACTGAGACCTTGGTATGATTCTACTTCCTATGTTCGTTCTGTTATGGATTATTCTTATATTTAAGAAATCTAGAAGACACCCAGAGTCTTAAACATATTTGATGGGGGTTCATTGCTGAGTTCCAAAAGCTATTCATTTTGTAAACAGAACTTTATTGCTATAAGTTACATCCATTCACTGGCCGGTGCATTGTCTTCAGTAGCATCCAAACCACAGAACAGAGTTGAGTACTCACGACTGAGAGGTCCTGTGGCCCCTGCACCTAAGGGAGCCTTCATCTGGTCCTATGCAGAAAGCATTTGCGACACATTATTAACTACAATGCTGAGGTCTATAAAGAAAATGACAAATCCTGCTTCAAAGTCACACTCTTTCCACAGTCATTGTGCCTTATCACTGAGTTAGGCATTCTTCCTAAGATCTAAGACCCTGAAAGGCTTAGAATATCCTACCAATTAGGAAAGAGGAAAACCCTGTTCTATAGGCCCTGGATTTTTCCCAGCAACAAAATATGCAGATAGCTATATGTGGCTGTGAAGTTGGCTCAGGCAGTAAAGTGTTGTTCTGCCACCATGAGGACCTAAGTTTGGATATCCAGCATCCACGTAAAAAGCCAGGTGTGCTGGCTTGTGTCTGTGAGGGTTGGGGGACATGGATCCTTGGGACTTGCTGGCTAGCTAGTATGGCCAGATTAGTGAGCTCCAGGTTCACTGAGACTCTGTCTCAGAAAATAAGATAGGCTCTGAGAAATGCATCCACATATCATCCTCTGGCTTACACACACACACACACATACACGTTCTCAACCTTCTAATGCTGTGTCCCTTTAATACAGTTCTCAACCTCCTAATGCTGTGTCCCTTTAATACAGTTCTCAACCTTCTAATGCTGTGCCCCTTTAATACAGTTCTCAACCTTCTAATGCTGTGTCCCTTTAATACAGTTCCTCATGTTGGATACAGTGACCCAATCATAAGATTATTTTCATTGCTATTTCCTAAGTGTATGTATAAATCATAACATAAATATCTATGTTTTCCAGTGGTTTTTGATTACCCCCTATAAAAGAGTCGTTCACAAAAAGTATTTGCAACCCACAAGTTGAGACCTGCTGCTCTTAGAACCCTCTCTCCTTTGTCAGTGAACAAGTTCAACTCCATAGACCTTACAAGCATCCCTGCTAGAGGCATGTGGCCCATCCCTGGAGGAGCCATTTTCTCATGCCCGATGATTTTGCAAAGAGCAGGGAGAGTCCATGAGTAGTCCATCCTCAGTGTTCCTGGCCATTCTCCCCTGCAGGGCTCCAGCACACACCCAGCTCAGACTACAGTCTCTCAGCAGCACCGGCATCCTCTCTGCATCTCAGAGCCCATCAGACCCCAGGGCCAAGGCTCACAGACTGTGCTTGCACAGTTGTGTTTCCACACTAACCATCTGTCCACACTTGTACAGTTTCTGGACATTCATTTCTCTGCAGACAACTGCAAAGCTCAACTGGCCCAAGACCTCTGTTTAGAGCAGTGGTGATCCATAATCTCATCCTAAAAGGATGTCTTTCTCTGGCACTAAGTTAGAACTGGGCCATTCCCAGAAAGAATGTCACACTGGTGGGCAATTCAAGCCCACTATGCATGGAGCATATAAAACCCAGAGCTAGAGTCTACAAATGGAGTTCATAGTGTTAGTGTGTAAACACCTAAAAGTAGAAAGGTACATCAGGGAACAGTTCAGTATGTGGGAAAGATGTTGCCTCTACAACCAGAGGAGCTCTTCAAACTGTGATCCGTGAGCACTGATGTGCAGTAAGCTACTGAACATGGCTCATGTCTGCTAGAAGAAATGCTAAGTGCATCCCCAGAACAGGAGGATGGGACTCGTGTGCTCCAAGAACAACAAAGAGTCCACAGTGGCTGGAGTGGAGTTACAGAGAGAAGAGGTGGGGGCTAGGGAGCAGACCAGATAGGCAGGAAGACAGAGGGCAAATTTTTTTAAGACCTTGTAAATGGTCACATTAAAACAACAGAGGAAAAAATCTTTAAATGTCCAATTTATAAACTGACTCAATATTGCGCTGAGCATCATGAGCTTTTCCAGGACTAGGCAAAGGCAAGCAGGAGTGATTTCTTTTATTAGAAGCCATGTGGCCAAGTGCATGCTGCATAGCTAGCTCTAGTAAGCCAGAGGCTTATCAAGCTGGCTCTGGTACAAGCCAATATTGCTGATTTAATTTGACTCACATGTGTTGGGCACCTGCTAGCCTACCTGGCCCGAAGCTTCAGCAGGCACGTGCCTACCCATTTCCTCCCTCTAGTAAGAGAGGCCCAAATGGATAATGGACCCACCTGGGAAATTTAAAACTATTGCAACAAAGACCAATTAAGCTAGAATCTCTGGGGGGAGGAGCTAAGTATCAGTACTTTTAAAGAAATTATTCTCAGGGTCGAGTGGATTTCCAATGTCACCTCCCCATTCCTTACTACATGTTTAGAGTGGGAAAATGGAATGTGTCATTGTTTAGAATCGTCTAACTTAGCACACAACTTCTTTGCTGTTCAAATCTAATGCTGCATGCATCCCTCTCCCCACCCGACTCCCAGTCTTGTCTTATACATATAACTCCATTTCTGTCCAAATTCTCCCTGGTCTTTGCTATTGCCTTGAGCTTTCCATGACTTCTTTGCCCTAAAGACCCTCTCTTGACCTCAAACTAAATCGTAGAGGTCTTTGTCCCAGCCTGGAGTGATCACTCTCCACTGACCCCCTAAGCATCTGCTCTACACCAGGGCTGGGCAAACTTGTTCTGTAAGGAGATAAATAGGAACTGTTTTCAGCACTGCGTGTTATACCTGCCCCTGTTTCACCTACTTTATAAATTTTGGCTGTCCTATGCAGCAAGTATACTAAGGAATATGGTTCTGTCCCATAATGGTAAAACTGTATTTCCCAAAGCAAGAGTCAAAGCTATGGACAACCTTCTCTAAGTCACTGATAGGACACTTAGTATTACTAGAGACACTTTCTGTCTATATCATGTCTCTCAGCTTACTTCCAGATCCTAGGGAGAAAGGGAGCTCCATTTTCCAGCAGCTTAAGCAGAGGTTGGTAGCAGGGCCTTGGTCCTCTTGAGACACTCCATCTCCAACTTCTATTTTAATTACAGCTTTTTCATCTGTCCCACACCTCCACCCTCACCCTTAGAGGCGCACTTCCTGATTCCCCTGGTATAGGCTACATCAAGCACTTCCTCCCATCAGTTCTGAGGAAATGCACACTATGACATCAATGGTGTCCTAGGCCACATCTGTTAGGAAACCAGTTTCATCATGATCCTTTGGAAGACTCCAATCATCACTACTTCCTCTCCAAAGATAGCTGCGAGAATAAGACCTGAAGGTCAAAGGTTAGGTAAAAATTAATTCACAATGGGGACCCACCCCAGAGGTGTCAGGGAAAGTGATGCAGAGGAAGGGCAAGGCAACCTGAAGGGCAGGCCCAGCATCCTTGATGAGGAAAGCCAGTGCGAAAAGACATTTATCCTGACCCTCTTCAAAGAACAGTTGGCATCCGTTTCCTCATTTATACTGGGAAGCTGAGATTTCATGCCACAAGGAAATCATGTTTTGTTTCCTGAAGTGTTGCCCACAAGGAGAATATGCTTTGCCACGAAGAAGAAAGACCAGTGTTTTGTGGTTGTTCACGGCCTGTGTTTATTTACTTTGGTCTCTTCTTTGAGGTAAAATTTGAAGTGGATAACAGAGCCCAGTAGGGACTAGAGGAAGCTCGGCAGCACAAACCGTGTAAAGTGAAATCCGTATTTCAAAGGGTGCTTATGGGGAAGCCATGGGAAGAAGGACAGCAGTTCTTGAGACTGGAGTACACATCCATAAATATAAAAAGACACCAAAGCATAAATGACATTTAAAATAGCTGGGCAGAGAGAGCAAGGCAGTAAATCTCCCCCACTTGCCACTGTTCCAGGCCATAGCAAGTAACCAGGCATGGACTTATTTTAAGATTCTAGATAATCAGGAAATGGAGACCTTGAGAAAATTCACTCACACTTGCTCCTGCCCTTTCTTGGCACCAAGACAGAATTCCCAGGCCAATGTCCTTCCTAGCATACCCAATAGGAGCGATGTGAATGAGTCTGGTGTCCCCAAAATAGACAGGTATTGAAAAGGCCACCGGTGGGAAAATGAGGAACTCTACACTTGCCCTAATAAATCCTTCCTCACCATGAAATGGCTCTTGAAAATACCCCCTCGTGTTCTGTGGCCCCTCTGTGTCTGTGCGGTGCTAGACTGGCAGGTTTACAGCAGCTGCAGGGCCCAAAGGCAAACTATAGCAGAAAAAGGGCAGGATTGTGTCCCAGGGTTTGTTATGATCTGTGAAAGGAGAGACAGACCCTCCTGCCTCAGTTCTCAGCCAGCTTTATAGAGGCAAAGGCGCCTCAGTTGGAAGAGCCATTTCCAAACGCACAGCATCTCGTTCCTCACTGATACAAAACCCAGCCCACGGAATTGGGCTTGTGAGACTCAAATGAGAAGCTCTGTGTAGTGTGCCTAGCTTAGTGCCCAGTACAAAAGTAAAAGCTAATATGTGTTCATTTTTGCCCTTTGTGCTTTTGTTGTTATAAAGTGTTAAGTCTACTCTCTTCTTCACTGTGGGCTACACTAAACTCTTCCTTGGATTTTAGGGACAGTTGTTGGCCGCCACATCAAGTGTTAAGGAGTAGCTCAGAAGATGGGTGCCTTATTAGAGGGTCCATGTGTGGTACCTTCTGGGTAGGAGCACAGAGGTGCTGGCCCATGTGTGCCCTTGATAAGAGGGGACTCCTTGGGTAAAAAGATCAGCCTGCGGGTGATAAGGAGAGAGCAGTGTAATAGAAGGAGACGTGAGGGTGAAGCAGCCACTCTGGAAACTAATAAAAGACCAAGGCTGCAAAGCTTGGTCCTTTCATGAAAGACCTCTTCCCTTCCAATCTCTAATGTCCATGCTTCCTAACGGGGCCCTTCCCCTGCATTTCAGAGCATGGCACAGTGATCAGAGCCGGCTGCAGAACCAGCAGGCTTGGCTATGCTACCTATTGACAGCTGGATAACCTTGGGCAACTGATCCAAGGTCTCCTGCCTTAGCCTATAAAATAAAACCAGATCGTTGCATAACTTTTCAGAGTTCTTGAAAGGGGTAAATATAGTCTTTAAAGCATTAGAGTGGTGTCTGCATGTGGCGTATGTGCAGTTCCTGTAGGCTCCTGCTTGCCCCAGTCCTTCCCTTCTTGAAGTAACAGAGTGAAGAAAGTTAAGTGTCAACTTAACTTGGTGGCCAAGTCCTAGCAGCAGGGATAAAGAAGATGGTAGGTTGACTCAGGCCTCAATCAGCCCAGTTCTTCATTAACTTACATATTTTCCACTTTCTTAGTTCTTTAACTCCTTGCTTGTTAAATTCGCTTACTTTTTAGTCAACTTCTCCTTAAGGGTTCCAGCTCATCTCAGATAAATCAACAAGAGGTCCAGGGCACTACTGAGCCAAAAGGGCAAAGCAAACATGAGCTTTAGGATGGTTCTCTGGTGGAGCCATATAGCCTTTCTGAGTCTTCCTGTCCTACTAGTAAAAGGGGGCTATAACCTCCATCTCAGAATTGGTTTTGAGAACCAAATGGGATAAAACAGAGTAGATACATTTTTGTAATCTCTAAGCCAGTGTAGTAGCTACCTTTTAGTTAAGAGGAAAGAATGATCACAAAGTAGGGATCCTAGAACTCCAAGAAAAAGGCCAAACTCAGGAGAGATTCCAGACCACTTACAAAGGTCTCCTGGATCAGAACAGTTTCTTTCCTCTCAGTCCTTGCTTCACACGAGTACAGAGAGTCTTTTTGCTATAAGAGAAATAGGATGCAGTCTCCTCTAGAGAATTACATCAGAGAAGACTTTGTGAAGAAATAGGAACTACAGCATCATAAAGGATCTATAAAATTAGATGGACCAAGAAAGCACAGGTAGGAATCAGAACCACACACACACACATCCTTCCCAGAGAGCCACAAAGATGCAAACAAAGCAAGGAACACATTCCTGTTTTAAGTTCTACACTGTGTCTCTAGAGCCCAGAGCCTTGATTCCTCTGTGTGTGTGTGTGTGTGTGTGTGTGTGTGTGTGTGTGTGTGTGTGCGTGTGCAAATAATTGATGTCTATGGAAACATGACTCAACAGAGTCTGATCCCCAGGGAAGTCCATCTTATCCCCCTGGGGAAAGGGGGTAGGAGGTTTCCACATGCTGTGTTTAGGTAGAATTTGGAGAAGTGAATTTGGCTACTATTGTAGAAATAGGATGAGTTTCATTTATTACATGATCACCTTCTGTCTTTTATAAGGCAAATATGCTACCCAGCTTCTATCTTATCTACACTCCTTTATGTCTTCTGGGTAAATGTTTGGAAATTATCTAACTGCACATATACTCCTAACGTCCTCTTCTCCCCATCACTAGACCTATAATCCTGAGAGCCTCCTCAAATCTTAAGGTTCCTGGAGTTTAAAATGTATTATATAAAAGGGCTGAAGTTGTAGTTTAACTTTACTATTTTTATTTCCAAAAGGTACTTTATAGATACATGCAAAACTGGCAAGACTGGCTGTAAGCAGTTGAGAGAAAGGTATAAGGAAGAATTTCCATCTCCTCATCTACTGATAAAATTTCAAACGGAGCATTCGTATGGAATATGCAAAATCAAATGACTAAAACCAGGAAATCTGATTCAATTGCACAGATGTCTTTCATAGGTATCTGTGTACCAAAAAGGTTATGCTATCTCTGCCCTCACGCGCGTGTATGATTTGCGTGTCCAACTCTGCAGAGCCTCAGAAACAGAGGCCAGCTTTGAATGCCTCTCCCCTGTGTGCCTAGAAAGGAGGCAAAGGGATTAAGTCAGAATGACATTTGGGCATCATTAAGATCACTGCAAAGAATGCAGTGTGGCTCAGTTTTGTTTCCATATTGCTGCTTCCATGTTCTAACTGTAGAAGGTAGAAAGGACTTTTTGCCAGGACATGACCCTGCAAGGGTTGTGGGCTGCATTTCTGAAATTAGAAAGGATTCTCACTCTTCTTGGGAATGTTATCATTCGAACGGTGCTCTGCTCACTACTGTGGCTGCCCCTCACCTGTGCCAGCCTATCAGAACAAACCCTAGGGGATGTGTTGGGCCAAAGGGGATCAAAGGATGATTGCAGTAGCTGAACTATCACCTGGGAAATGGGACCTTGTTAATCCATCCACATCTCCCTGGTGGCTCAAATTCTTTCACCTCCACTTCTAACCCCTTATCTCTGAACAGTATGTGAAGGACAAGTTCAACCCCAAGGTCACCATCCTACCAAAAATTTTTAATGTGAAAATCCACTGCAATTATGGAATTCCTTACTTCTCTCTTGGCTGGGCAGCTCAGAAATAATGAGCTCCCTGTACATTTTGTTTCCAAGGAGATAGAACCAAAAATTTATTCGAGGCCCTTCTGGACCCTGGCAGGAACCATTGTGTGCAGTGTGTGACTCTTTGAAGTGGTATCAAGACAGATAAATCAGTGTAAGTCTGCGTGTTTGTTGTCCTGCCAGCTTCCTGAGCCCAGTAAAGGAATTGGATTTGGATTTGGGCCAAGCAGAAGGTGGCCACGGCTCTCCTATATGCACAACAAATACTGCACATCCTCTTAATTCCTACCCTATAATCTTGTTCTCAACCATAAGAAACCTTCCTAGCCTCTCAAATCCTCCCACAGTTAATTCACAGTGATATAATGGAGATTCTGGGTGTCACAAGGTTATAGTGAAGTACTTCTGCTAAGGACACTAAAATCACCCCAATGACAGTATAACTGCAGAGAGTAAAAATGATACAAAAAATGGTGACTGGAAAGCCAAGCAATCAAAGCTGTTACTAAGAAACCATTGCAGAACTCTACTTTTAGAGCCTAACCATACAAAACTTGATTTGATTATAAAAATGATATGTTTTGGTCTCTGTATCCATATGTTCCATATTCAAGGATTCAACCAGGTACAGATCAAAAGTAGTCAGGAAAAAGAAACTGTCTTTACTCAACACACAGTGTCTATGTGTTGTTAACTCCCTAAATAACACAGTGTAGCAACTATTTACATAGCATTTGCATAACTAGATATGATTGGAAGCACACAGAAGGATGTGGGCATGTTACATGTTGATACTGTGCCATTTTATAGAAAGGCTAAGACAGTCCAGTGACCAGGTAGTTGGGACCGCCAGGCTCAGAGACAGACAGGCATAATATCGCTTCGGTTTCAGGCAGCTTGTGTGTAACCTGCTCCCAGGTGCTGGGCTGATCTGCAGTAACCAGCGCGCCAGTTCCGCGGTGGGACCTTCTGCCTGGTGGCGGGACCCCGCGCAGGGAGGGAGCCCGCCAGCTTCCCTTCCGCGACCTCTGTTCCCGCGGACTGCGCTGGAGAGACCGGTACCCAGGCTCTCCCCCCGATATAACATCACTTGGGACACGGCCTGTTGGGGCTTCCGTCTGTGCCCGAGGGCCGGTTGGCGCTGTGGTCGTCTGGGTGCCAGATCGGCGGGCCATCGTGACCACAGGGTGAGCGGCGCCACGGAGACTGCCCTCCGCCATCTTTGCTCCAGTGACCAGGTAGTTGGGACCGCCAGGCTCAGAGACAGACAGGCATAATATCGCTTCGGTTTCAGGCAGCTTGTGTGTAACCTGCTCCCAGGTGCTGGGCTGATCTGCAGTAACCAGCACGCCAGTTCTGCTGTGGGACCTTCTGCCTGGTGGAGGGACCCGCGCAGGGAGGGAGCCTGCCAGCTTCCCTTCCGCGACCTCTGTTCCCGCGGACTGCGCTGGAGAGACCGGTACCCAGGCTCTCCCCCCAATATAACATCACTTGGGACACGGCCTGTTGGGGCTTCCTTCTGTGCCCGAGGGCGGGTTGGCGCTGTGGTCGTCTGGGTGCCAGATCGGCGGGCCATCGTGACCACAGGGTGAGCAGCGCCACGGAGAGTGCCCTCCGCCATCTTTGCTCCAGTGACCAGGTAGTTGGGACCACCAGGCTCAGAGACAGACAGGCATAATATCGCTTCGGGTTCAGGCAGCTTGTGTGTAACCTGCTCCCAGGTGCTGGGCTGATCTGCAGTGACCAGCGCGCCAGATCTGCTGTGGGACTTCTGCCTGGCAGAGGGACGCCCCCTCCCCCCCCCAGGAGAGATCACACACCCCTGCACAGGGCAGGAGCCTGCCAGCCTCCCTTTGGCGACCTCTGCTCCAGGAATCCACTAGGCTGAGCCTTTAGATGTGCAAGGCCTCCCCAATATAAGATCACTTGGGGCAAAGCACATTAGGGCTCCAAAGTCACTCAGGAGCAGGCAGGCCCCAGAAATCGGTGCCAGGGGAATCCTGGTAATCCAGGGGGGGCAGAAATAGCTTTGCAAGCTCACAGGAGGTCCAACCAACAGCCAGTGGCAGCAGGACCAACTAACACCAGAGGTATCCAGATGGCAAAAGGCAAACGTAGGAATGTTACTAACAGTAATCAAAGTAATGTGGGACCATCCGAACCCAACTCTCCAACAGCAGCAAGTCCTGGATACCCCACCACACCCGAAAGACAAGATCTGGATTTAAAATCACTTCTCATGATGCTATTAGAGGATCACAAGAAGGACACAAATAAATCTCATAAAGAGTTACAGGAGACCATGAATCAACGGTTAGAAGCCCTTACAAAGGAAACACAAAAATCGCTTAGAGAAATGCGGGAGAACATGGATCAAAAGATGGAGGCGCACAAGGAGACAACACAAAAATCACTTAACGAGATGAATCAACGGGTAGATGCACTCACAAAGGAATCACAAAATTTGCATAAAGAAATGCAGAAGAATATGGGTCAACAGACGGATGCCCATAAGGAGGCAACACAAAAATTGCTTAAAGAAATGAATCAACGGTTAGATGCCCTTACAAAGGAAACACGAGAACTGCTTAAAGAAATGCAGGAGACGATGGATCAACAGATGGAATCCCATGAGGAGGAAACACAAAAATCGCTCAGAGAAATGCAGGAGAACGTGGGTCATCAGGAAGAAATCCTGAAAGAGGTAATGCAAAAATACCTTAAAGAAATACAGGAAAATACAAACAAACAAGTGAAGGATCTCAGCAAATCCATCCAGGAACTAAAAAAGGAAGTAGAAACAACTAAGAAATCACAAAGGGAGACAACTTTGGAGATAGAAAACCTTGGGAAGAAATCAGGAGTCATAGATGCAAACATCAACAATAGAATACAAGAGATGGAAGAAAGAATCTCAGGTGCTGAAGATTCCATAGAAAGCATCGACTCAACAGTCAAAGAAAATGCAAAATGCAAAAAACGCGTAACCCAAAACATCCAGGAAATCCAGGACACAATGAGAAGACCAAACCTAAGGATTATAGGTATAGATGAGAGTGAAGATTTGCAACTTAAAGGGCCAGTAAACATCTTCAACAAAATTATGGAGGAAAACTTCCCTAACTTAAAGAGAGAGATGCCGATGAACATACAAGAAGCCTACAGAACTCCAAACAGACTGGACCAGAACAGAAATACCTCCCGTCACATAATAATCAAAACACCGAATGTTCTAAACAAAGAAAGAATACTAAATGCAGTAAGAGAAAAGGGCCAAGTAACATACAAAGGAAGACCTATCCGAATCACATCAGACTTCTCACCAGAGACTATGAAAGCCAGAAGATCCTGGGCAGATCTCATGCAGACACTAAGACAGCACAAATGCCAGCCTAGACTACTATACCCAGCAAAACTCTCAATCACCATAGATGGAGAGACCAAGATATTCCATGATAAAACCAAATTTTCACAATATCTTTCCACAAATCCAGCCCTGCAACGGATAATAGGTGGAAACCTCCAATACAGGGAGAGAAACAACACCCTGGAAAAAATGAGATAATAACCTTCTTGAATCAAACCCAAAAGTAGATAACCACTCAAACATAAAGATAGCGTCAAGAATGGCAGATGGCAATAATCACTATGCCTTAATCTCTCTTAATATCAATGGTCTCAACTCCCCAATTAAAAGACATAGACTAGCAGACTGGATACGTAAACAGGACCCAGCTTTTTGCTGCACGCAGGAAACGCACCTCAGTGTCAAAGACAAACACTACCTCAGAGTAAAAGGCTGGAAAACAATTTTACAAGCAAATGGCCCCAAGAAACGAGGTGGAGTAGCCATCCTAATATCGGATAAAATTGATTTTCAACCCAAAGTCATCAAAAAAGACACAGAAGGACACTACATACTGATCAAGGGAAAAATCCACTATCAAGAACTCTCAATCCTGAATATCTATGCTCCAAATGCAAGGGCACCCTCATTCGTAAAAGAAACTTTACTAAAACTCAAAGCACACATCGCACCGCACACAATAATAGTGGGTGACTTCAACACCCCGCTCTCTGAAATGGATCGTTCAGGAAAGCAGAAACTAAACAGGGACACAGTGAATCTAATTGAAGCCTTGGACCAAATGGAACTAACTGATATATATAGAACATTTCATCCTAGAGCTAAAGAATACACCTTCTTCTCAGCTCCTCATGGTACCTTCTCCAAAATTGACCATATAATTGGTCACAAATCAGACCTCAACAGATACAAGAAGATAGAAATAATCCCATGCCTCCTATCAGATCACTATGGAATAAGGGTGGTCTTCAATGGCAACAAAAACAAAAGAAAACCCACGTACACATGGAGGCTGAACAATGCTCTACTCAATGATAACTTGGTCAAGGTGGAAATAAAGAAAGAAATCAAAGACTTTTTGAAAGTTAATGAAAATGAAGGCACAACATACCCTAACTTATGGGACACAATGAAAGCAGTGCTAAGAGGAAAATTCATAGCCCTGAGTGCCGCCAAAAAGAAACGGGAGACAGCATACACTAACAGCTTAATGGCACACCTGAAAGCCCTGGAACAAAAAGAAGCAAATACACCAAAGAGGAGTAGAAGGCAGGAAATCATCAAACTCAGGGCTGAAATCAATCAAGTAGAAACAAATAAAACCATACAAAGAATCAACAAAACGAGGAGTTGGTTCTTTGTGAAAATCAACAAGATAGATAAGCCCTTAGCCAGACTAACCAGAGGGCACAGAGATAGTATCCAAATTAATAAAATCAGAAACGAAAAGGGAGAGATAACAACAGAAACTGAGGAAATTCAAAAAATCATCAGATCCTACTACAAAAACCTGTATTCAACACAACTAGAAAATCTTGAGGAAATGGACAATTTCCTTGACAGATACCAAGTACCAAAATTAAATCAGGATCAAATAGACCATCTAAACCGTCCTATAACCCCTGAAGAAATAGAAGTTGTCATTGGAAGTCTTCCAACCAAAAAAAGCACAGGTCCAGATGGTTTTAGTGCAGAATTCTATCAGACCTTCAAAGAAGACCTAACACCAATACTCTTCAAACTGTTCCACAAAATAGAAACAGAAGGAACACTACCCAACTCGTTCTATGAAGCCACAATTACACTAATACCAAAAGCACACAAAGATCCGACAAAGAAAGAGAATCTCAGGCCAATCTCTCTTATGAATATCGATGCAAAAATACTCAATAAAATTCTTGCCAACCGAATCCAAGAACACATCAAAACGATCATTCACCACGATCAAGTAGGCTTCATCCCAGGGATGCAGGGATGGTTCAATATAAGGAAATCCATCAATGTAATCCACTACATAAACAATCTCAAAGAAAAAAACCACATGGTCATCTCATTAGATGCTGAGAAAGCATTTGACAAAATTCAGCATCCTTTCATGCTAAAGGTCTTGGAAAGATCAGGAATTCAAGGCCCATATCTAAACATAGTAAAAGCAATTTACAGCAAACCAGTAGCCAGCATCAATCTAAACGGAGAGAAACTTGAAGCAATCCCACTAAAATCAGGGACTAGACAAGGCTGCCCTCTCTCTCCATATCTTTTCAATATAGTACTTGAAGTTCTAGCTAGAGCAATTAGACAAGAAAAAGAGGTCAAAGGGATACAAATTGGAAAGGAAGAAGTCAAACTATCACTATTTGCAGACGATATGATAGTATACATAAGCGACCCAAAGAACTCCACCAGAGAACTCCTACAGCTGATAAACGACTTCAGCAAAGTGGCCGGATATAAAATCAACTCAAGCAAGTCAGAAGCCTTCCTATACTCAAAGGATAAGCAGGCTGAGAAAGAAGTAAGAGAAATAATACCCTTTACGATAGCCACAAACCATATTAAGTATCTTGGCGTGACGCTAACCAAACAAGTGAAAGATCTGTATGACAAGAACTTCAAGTCTCTGAAGAAAGAAATTGAAGAAGACCTCGGAAGATGGAAAAATCTGCCATGCTCATGGATTGGCAGGATTAATATAGTAAAAATGAGCATCTTACCAAAAGTAATACACAGATTCAATGCAATCCCCATCAAAATCCCAACTCAATTCTTCATAGAGTTAGAAAGAGCAATTCAAAAATTCATCTGGAATAACAGAAAACCCAGAATAGCTAAAACTATTCTCAAGAGTAAAAGAACCTCTGGGGGAATCAGTATCCCGGACCTCAAGCTGTACTACAGAGCAATAGTGTTAAAAACTGCATGGTATTGGTACAGTAACAGACATGTAGATCAATGGAACAGAATTGAAGACCCAGAAATGAATCCACACTCCTATGGTCACTTGATCTTTGACAAAGGAGCTAAAACCATCCAGTGGAAAAAAGATAGCCTTTTCAACAAATGGTGCTGGCTCAGCTGGAGGTCAACATGCAGAAGAATGCAAATTGACCCATCCTTATCTCCTTGCACTAAGCTCAATTCTAAGTGGATCAAAGATCTCCACATAAAACCAGACACACTGAAACTAATAGAAGGGAAACTAGGGAAGAACCTTGAACATATGGGCACAGGGGAGAATTTCCTGAACAGAACTCCAATAGCTTATACTCTAAGATCAAGAATAGACAAATGGGACCTCATTAAATTACAAAGTTTTTGCAAGGCAAAAGACACTGTCAAAAAGACAAAGCGGCAACCAACTAACTGGGAAATGATCTTTACCAACCTTACATCCGACAGAGGGCTAATATCCAAGATATACAAAGAACTCAAGAAGTTAAACTCCAGAGAGGCAAGTAACCCAATTAAAAAATGGGGTACAGAGCTAAACAAAGAGTTCTCACCTGAAGAATATCTAATGGCTGAGAAGCACCTAAAGAGATGTTCATCATCCTTAGTCATTAGGGAAATGCAAATCAAAACAACCCTGAGATTCCATCTCACACCAGTCAGGATGGCTAAGATCAAAAACACAGGAGACAGCAGTTGTTGGCGAGGATGTGGAGAAAGAGGAACACTCCTCCACTGCTGGTGGAATTGCAGGCTGGTACAACCACTCTGGAAAGCAGTCTGGCGGCTCCTCAGAAAACTGGGCATGACACTTCCGGAGGATCCGGCTATACCACTCCTGGGCATATACCCAGAGACTTTACCTGCATGCAATAAGGACACATGCTCCACTATATTCATAGCAGCCTTATTTATAATAGCCAGAAGCTGGAAAGAACCCAGATGTCCCTCAACGGAGGAATGGATTCAGAAGATGTGGTATATTTACACAATGGAATACTACTCTGCAATTAAAAACAATGAATTCACGAAATTCCTAGGCAAATGGTCAGAACTTGAAAATATCATCCTTAGTGAGGTAACCCAATCACAAAAGATCACACATGGTATGAAGTCACTGATAAGGGGATATTGACCCAGAATCTCAGAATACCCTAGACACAATCAGCATATCAATAGATTTCTAAAAAGATGGAAGGAGAGACCCCTGGTCCTGGAAAGACTGGATGTAGGGGAACGCCAGGACAGAGTAATGAGAGGGGGTTGAACGGAGAAAAGAGGGAGGGAAGGGGGCTTATGGGACTTTCGGGGAGGGAGGAAACGGGAAAGGGGAAGTGATTTGGAATGTAAATTAAAAAAATAAAATAAAATAAAATTAAAAAAAAAAAAAAAGAAAGGCTAAGACATTTTCTGCCTTCCACACCTAAAGGGGTCCAGAAACTGTCCTCTCAGACATACCAAGGGGTACATTTTCCATTTTGAGATGGACATAAAATTTGTTTATATTTCCATAATCCATGGCATCATGCCATCCAGAGAGTGTCTTTACTCTTTTATTTATTTTGATGTTAAAAAAAAAAAGATAATCCCAGATGCAGCCAATAATTCCTAGATCTCTGTCACCTCCATTCCTTGAGAACATCATTACTTCCTGGCACAAGAAAATTATTTAAGGCTCATCACAAACTCTCTCTGTTCTAGATCTAGAGAATTGAACATTGCTCATTCCAACAATTACAATTCAGCCATTGCACTTTGCTCCAAATAATTTTTTTATCTTTTTTTTTACATTCCAGATTTTATTCCCCCCTCCACAGTCACCCTCCAACTGTTCCACATCCCATACCTCCTCCCCACCCCACCCCTACCCAGTCTCCACAAGGATGTCCTCACCACCCACCACCCACCCAATTAGACCTCTAGACTCTCTAGGGCCTCCAGTCTCTTGAGGGTTAGGTGCATCTTCTCTGACTGAACCCAGACCCAGCAGTCCTCTGCTATATATGTGTTGGGGGTCTCACATCAGCTGCTATATGCTGCCTGGTTGGTGGTCCAATGTTTGAGAGATCTCGGGGGTCCTTAATTTTGTAATCAACAGTCATCAGATGAGAAACTAGTTTAAGAAAGACCTGTAAACGTTGAGAAAGAAGTCATCAGCATCTGAGTGAAATAAAGGCATTCTCTCCCAGACACTAAACTGTCTGTAAGATGTGAGGGACAGAAGAGGCACCTGTCCTCAGAGCAAACCCTGGGTAGAGAGAGAATGGAACCACGTTGGGAATCATACTGCATGTGAGTGCCAGAAGCACTAATCCCATAGCCTGATTTTATGATGTCAGCAGCTTTTTGCTTGGTGCACGTGTTCTGCAGTAGCCAGCACTCACACTCAAGATTGAAGATCTGGGCAGAGACAACTGACTTTATGTTCCCCTTCTACATGTTCTCATGCATTGATTTTATATAAAACATTTTTCTTTAATGTGCTTTTGTTGTGAAAGTCTCGATTTTATACAAATATTCACAGGATAATACTAATTTTTCTACCTGGTTCATTTGAGAGTAAGGTTCTGACTCCATTACCCAGTTCATACTCCTCTGAGGTTTGCCAGTAGCATCCTTATAGTAAAAGCACCCAATCCTGGAGCACACGCTCCATTCAACTGCTGGCTCTTAATTAGGTGGACTTCCTTGACTTCTAAAGGGCACAGGCTTAGTGTTGTATAGCCTATCCTTCCATTCAGATGTGTCTGATGTCACGATGTCACCTCATGATTAGACTCAGGCTGTGAATGTTTGGCAGGACCAAAACAAGTGCCTGGCCCTGGGCCATTTCCGCGCACCCAGTCATGTGATTATGACGGCAGTGATGCCCTCACAGCTGATGTGAATCCCAGTCACTTGATAACATGTCTGCTGGGTTTCCCTTTGTAGTTATTCAATTTCTTTTGTCACTAGTGATATTTATAGGGAGGTTCTCTAAAGTGGCAGCAAGTATTCTGCTCCAGGATGGACTGAAAAGTCATTTATATCTGTGTAACTCATGGATGGACTCCTGCCATCCAGAGACCTGTCATCTTTTGCTGTCCTTTTTATTTTAACATAAAAGAAATTCCAAGATGCAGCCAGCGAGGCTTTAAAATGGCTCCTCTATCTTTTTGACAGTGCTGTGTCATTCTCTGAGAAGTTCATTATGTCCTAGCCCAGGAAGATGGTCTAGGCTCATGCCAAACTTTCTCTCCTTCTGACTTAGAGAATAGTTCTGGAAATGACTACTGGGTGTCAGTGTTGGCTGTGTACATAAGCATGTATATACACAGTTGTACACAGTTTCTATATTTATCTATACTTTAAACCATGAGTTCTCTCTCATATCTCCAATTCTGACACAACACTGTAGAATTTAGTCTCTATTTCCTCTTTCTATATTTGCATGTCTATGGCCTCTACTGTTCTTAACATGTTTACTAATTTGATCAAACCCTCTCTCCATAGGCAATCTCCTTTCATTGCTGTCTGGTCCTCACAGAGACACCATCCCCATCCCATTTGCATCCTCTCACCATCCACCAAACCGCCACCATGAAGATCTTAGTCAGTTTTCTATTGCGAGAGAGAGAGAGAGAGAGAGAGAGAGAGAGAGAGAGACAGAGACAGAGAGACAGAGAGACAGAGAGAGAGCGAGATCAGTAATTCTAGGAAGACTTTTGGGGGAAGGGGGTTGTGGTTCTGCGGCGACACCCTGAGAACACAGCATGTCCATCTTCTTAGCTCTTGATCCTCACGTCTTTCTGCTTCAACTCCTGGTGGGAAACAGAAGGATGAGCAAATGTGCAGAAAAGATGCCAGACTTTACTTCTAACTAAGTTGCTCCTGTGAGAAAACACTAATGCATTCATGAGGATTCTGTTCTTCTGATCCAAATACCCACTAGGCTTCACCTCCAAACACCACATGTTCCAACATGTGAGTCAAACCACATCAACATCCTTTGTGTGACTTCAATCTTCACTGCTCAGATTCAGCGTCCCATCCTCAACTATCACGACCTCCCCTCCTCTCTGAACTTAGCTCCAGTTAGCCTCATATACTGAGTTTTGGAGTAAATTGTCTAAGAAGGAAATGAGAAGGGTTGAGAAACGCCTGGTGCAAGACAGAAAACAGATTGACTGCAGACTCGGGAACTGGAGAGTGAAAAGGTAGAGAGCAAGGAGAGTAGGTGTTGGAGATGTGAAGCCTCTGTAACTCCCGGGCAGGCAGCATCTTAGCCAGTACTCCTGCATTGTACTCTTGCAACTCTAAGAAAGAGAATATCATGGTGGTGCCCTTTCTACTGCAGCTGTCTACATGGGGACTATTAGCCTAGGAGCAAGAGCTTGAGGCACTTTGAAGCCCCAAGTGCACATGTAAATGTGTTTTCCTTCTCATAAAAGAGTATGGATTTCTTCAGAATCTCTAAGAGATCTGTGATCCATCAACATTTACCGACTGACTTGGAGAAAGGCTTAACAAAAGACCCAATCTTCCTGAAATGAAAGTAAAGCAGATAAAAGGGAAGGATTATTTGTCGGGTAGGAAATTTATAAAGGCAAAAAACATAAAGTTTATATTATTAGGCAATTGGTGCCATAACAAAATACTACAGGCTTCATGGTATAACACAACACAAATTTAGTTTTAGTTGTGGAGGTCAGAATTTCAAGACAGACAAATAGGCTGAAATTAAGGTTGATCCAGAAGGGACATCTATCCCCTTGTCTTTACCAGCTTCTGGAAGCTAGCTCTGGTGTTTGTTTGTTTGTTTGTTTTTGGCTGTGACAGTTGTTCAATCATTAAGAATGACAGAGAGTGCCACAGATTCTCTAACACTACCTCTGTTTCCCTTGTTTGAAGTACCCCTTTGATTGTATGATATTCTAGAATAATCCCTCCAGTTGAGATCCTTTCTTAATCATATCTATAAAGTACAATTACCCCATAAAGTAGCATATGGATAGGTTGCCAGGATTGGGATATGAACTTTCAAAGATAAAAGCCATTGTTTTGTCTACTGACTATAGTACTCAAGAATGGAGAAGAATAGCATACCAACCATCATGCTTTGTTGCACAAAACATACTAGCATAGCATTTCTGGGTGATAAGTTGTCAATGCATATCAATGTTCTTAAGTGGTGCTCATTAACCCAGCAGTGTTCCTTCAGTGTGATGATGTCAGAGTCATCAGAACACATGGACAAAACTGCTAAGAAATTACCCTTAGCACAGTTTGTGTTCATGACAAACTGGAGATTATGTAATTAATTGTATACTTACCATAAAGAAAAATTTAGGTACATTTACATTTACATTTAGACTCTGTGGCAACAGTTGTGAGGGTTGGGGTAGATCTCTCTTATGTATTAATGGGAAGACTGAGGGCTAGAAGGGACAGTATATAGAGTTGTCTATTTCCAAGTAGTGGGAGTCAAGGGGTTTCTTGATTGTTATATTTTTTGAACTTTTAATCCATAAAGAACTTTCGCCAGTATTTTTTTAAAGCAGCAAAATGAAACTTTTAACTAGGAAAAGAGGTATCGAGTTCTTTCTCTGGTAAAAATGGCTGTTTTCTTTGGAGGTAAGAATATGTACTGCACAGGTATTTAGTGGTTTTACTGGACCATTTGTTCTCGGCATAGAGAAACCCGAATGATCTCATGTCCCAGACTACAGCTTCTAGGCTGCCACCTCGTTAGAAATAAAGCTGTATTTGGGTGCAGCCCTGCTGATTCATTTAAATATTGTCTATGGTTGCTTTCAAGCTACAGTGAAAGCAATGACGGAGATCATATGGCCCGGTCTAAATATTCACTATCTATCCTTCACTGATAAAAGCCCCTCCTGCTCTTGGCTTTCTTACCAGCAGCTGTGACACTAATCTACTCCTCAGTCTTTAATCACAGTTTTTGGCAGTCAGATCACAATATATAAACATCTTATTGTAAACACTTGTCCTTTCAGAACCTTGCCTTTCACCCTTTTTCCCACCATCATAACCCAAAAATACATTTGGGGAGGGGAAATCTCTTAACGATAGGAAAAGGTGGTTTTCCTGTATATATTATCTAGGATTTACCATATTTGGTCTTTAGAGAGATTCAGTAGTAAAATGTTAAGAAAATTGTAAAAGTAGAATATAGAAATCCAAACTAAGGGCCCCTGTCTAATCCTAGACATTTAGGTTTCCATGTCTTTAGCATATTTAAGCATCTTTGGGAAGCTCTGTGGGAACACTCAGACTCCCCTTCTGTATAAACTGATGTCATGACTACTCCAAGGTACAGTTAAGAAGAATATTTTTATTGTAGATATTAGGAAGAGTCCAGTCAGAGACATCTGGGAGAATCTAGAGCAGAAAGAGAACGTAGTAGATTGAACATGGCCAGCAGACTGGGCCTAGCCAGGAGAAGAGATCAGGGGAGGGAACATCAAAAGATGGAGACAGAGAGAGGACCAAGAAAGGAAGACGAGAGAGGGAGGAGCGAAAGAGAGAGGATAGCTGAAATAGCAGGGTCAGTCAGTCTAAGGAGAAATGAGGAGCTTAGGGCAGGAAGCGCCTGAGCTGGAGAGGTTTGCAGGAGAGGAGGCGGTGGGAAGAGTTAGACACTCGTGATAGCTGAGGGAGCCTAGAGACAACATGCACTCTGGTGTGCCAAAAGCCATTCCCAGCTCCTGCCAGTGACAAAGGAACTGGCTTCACAGGCTCCAGAGCAATACTGGTTGCTGTCTCACCACCAGAATTTGGACCTGACAAATTCACCCAGAGGCCAGGTACACAACCCTTTTTAAATATATTCCCCACCCGAGACCTCAGAGAACAGACTCCAGAAGGAAAAAAATCCAACCCAAAAGTTACCTATTTCCATCTAGACAGTATGTGTTTTGCCTCTCCCAGGCCTCAATTGCCCTGAATCCTGTATTTCCTGAGAAGGTAGCATTGGTTCTAGGGCCTCTAAAAAGAGATCCTTTTAAAAGACTGCATTTGCCCAGAGGATCTGAACTATGCTATATGTCCTTATGCCTCCAGGAAGCCTGCTAAGTGCCCCCAGGGAATCTATGGATTATATAGATCCATGGTGATCCAAGAGCAAACCTCAGGTGGCTCAGAAGCCAAAGCAGCACTAGAAATGTAGACAGCAAACCACCATCTATGCAGCTGAACACCCACCATCAGCTCTTTTCACACATGCCTATCCAGTGGCTGCCACGGACTTCCCAATATGAGCTGTGGGTTTCTGACCTTAAGATATCTCTCTATTTATGGGTCCCTGAAAACCCACACACGAGCTTGCCTGCCAGAGGCCAGACATCACCTGCCAGATGTGTTACTATCCAGCAGCAGTCAGCCAGCAGCACCCTTCCACACAGTTCCAGCAGACCTCTAGCTTCACTCTTCCCGAACCTTCCTGTGGCTCTGATCCCTCCTCCAGCTTGCCTGTTCAGCTCTCATCTTTATTCTCTTCTTTCACATTGTTTATTATTTTCTTTACTTTGTTGAGAAGGTCCTGGAGCCTCAGGACCCAGGAGGCTCGTGTGCAAATAATAAATTCAGCGAAGGTCTTCATGTTGCCCCGGCAGCCCCGCCCCTCCACCACACTCTGGAATTCCTCCTCAGCAGTTGCTCCTTCCTGTGCCCTGCCAGTGAACCCCGGTGCAGCCTCTCAGGATACCTGCTATGAATATTAGCCATTCTTCATCTCCGCTGCTGTTCTGTGGCTTTGGTTCAATAGAAATGAATCGAAATGGGGTGTATACAGGGCTCTAAGCGGAGGTTCCTTTTGTGTGTGCGCGCGCATATGGGTTTTTTCTTTCTTTCTGCAAGGGCTCTCGCCGGTTTACAAAGCCAAACCTAACTTGAGTTCATGAAGGCATGTGAGCTCTGGGAAGCTGCAGGCTTGCGTTTACTCCCCATAGCCTAACCTGGATATTTTTTTAGCTTGCTTCGCCATTGTCTAGAGTGATTGTGTGCACAGCTACTTTGCTCAGGAGAGGTATGCACACTGCCTCAGGGTCAATAGCTTTTACCCTGGCGCTGCGGTTTGCATGTCGGGACAGTTGCACTTCAGTGATACTCCCAAGGTCCTGAAGTAACGATTCATTTCCAATCGGACATGAAACCCCAGTCCCCTTCCTTCAGGAGTGTGATTTGGGAATGGCAGATGTAGACAGAAGAGCTCACTGACTTGCGTGGGCTGACCCACATCTGGGGACTGGTGGATAGGCATCTGGTCAGTGGACTGAGACTCCTCCACGGGCCCCACACAGCTGGCAGCCAGGCCTCCTGGAGCCATCCTGCCCTTCCCTCCTGCAGGCTGGGTAGCACCTGCCAGCAGCCTGAAGGTAAAGTCAACCAGGGATTCATAAACCCAGAAAGTTGAAACTTTTTAAAAATGCTGATGTGATTTTAAGAGGTGAGCTTTATGCCAAGAGCCTACTGGCAGAGAGGGACCCAGGGGAATTCTGTGTATTATCCACTTGTGATAAGTTAAATCCCAAACAATTTTTACTGTGAATTTTAAAAATTGAACCGATTTTCTTAACCTTGCGTTTCCCTATACTCTCCCGCTCCCCCTTCTGAAGCGAAGTCTAGGCAGCCCTGAACTGCTATGGTGTTCACCACCCCCAAACCCTACCTTAAACAATGACATCCTGTTTTCAAAGTTAAGACGGAGTGTGCCTGTGTCTTGGACATTGGCATCTCACCTTCTTTACCTGTAAGGGAATATCCAGATCCTAGAGTATACATAAGGACAATCAACCGGCAGTACCTAAACCATCATAGAGAAGGCAAGGCCTCGATCAAGTCATAAATCTGGACAGAGCTACTTTTCATGCTGAGAAATATATCAAGTTCTTCCTTCAGATGCCCAAGAGTATGGGAGACATTCATACACCCCCCCTGCCCCCCGCCCCGCCAGTGGAAACCCAAAGCTTGCCCTTAGGGGTAGAAAGACATTTGGGGAATGGAAAATGGCCTTGTATAGTTCCATTTTTCCAGGAATGTTTTAAAGTTCATTTTCTTTGGGCAAATGTGCATGGGAATAGTCTTAGGCTGGTTATTTGACCAGCTTATTGGGAGGTCCCAGAAATCTGAGTGAAAATTAAAGTTGCTTGTCTTCTTCCATGGCCTTCTGGGGTCCAGCTGACAAATGGGGAGTCAGGAACTGGGGTTTTCCAATATAAATTAACCATTTCTCCCAGCCCACTACCTGGTGCCAGCTGCTACTCACTCTGCTATTTTAGAGACCATACACGTTGCCCAGGGGGACCCGAGCTGAAAAAAAAAGCAGGGACCAGAAGAGGTCATGGAGCAGCTTGCTTGCTTGCTTGGGTTGGTCACCCCCATGGCCCTAGCATGGGCCCCCACACCCGCTCCGACCACTGGCGGACCAGAGAAGCCTCTATAAATTTTAAAGTACCGAGCAAGTGTTTTCCAGTTTTGTAAAATTAAATTAAGGAAAGGACTTCCAGACTGACTATACCGAGTGCCAAGTTTCATCCCAACACACATCATTTTTATAGTAACGTTTTAACTCCGTGAAAAACACAGGATTATAATGAAAATGCTGACAGGCCTGGAGCCAGCTCATGAAGTAATAATGCCACGTCTTTAATATTTTTACACAGCATGTCCCAACCTGCCACAGCTTTCCTTTCCTTCAGATTGCAGTGAAATAAGGGAAATTTCCCAAAGCACTGTTTTCTCCTCCTCCTCCTCCTCCTTCTCCCCTTCTCCCCTTCCCCCTCCCCCTCCCCCTCCCCCTCCCCCTCCTCCTCCTCCTCCTCCTCCTCCTCTTCCATCTCCAGACTGTACATTCCCACTTTCAAAACTTTCCTCCTCATGAGCTCCTGAAGCCCAGGTATGGTCTTTGCTCTCTCTGTGTGATTGATAAAACAACCTAAGCTACATTTTTTTTTCTTCTTTTAGTTTTTTATCTGGAGCCAGGGAGGCAGGAATGTGTGCTCTGAAGCCTTACTTTTCCTCATTAAGGCTCAGAGCTTAACGAAAATGAACTCCGGATATGTGGCTCACTCAAGTGACAGACAGTTAATGAATCTGGAGTTGGCTTGATCTGACCTACAAAGGAGCCCACAAACCAAGCTGCTTGCCAAAGCTCCTGGTGGTTTTCAGCCCATTAAATCAGCAGCAACAACAAAAACCTACCAAATAATGACCAGTGTAAGCTCAGTCCCTCAGAGGCAGCCTTATCACATTGCCTTAAGGTACCTAACATCTCCTAGGTGTACAGTATCCAAGGAAGCTGGAAGCCAGAGAGCTACCAGGCCAATCCACTTTTCTATCCCAATGTTTCCCTCACCTGTCAAACCTGAGCTGTCTCCCTGAGATAGGCTACTATAGTTCTAAGAAGCAATGCAAAATCAGGTCACAGAGCTAATGAAAGTCAGTGAACATTTCTAGAAGCTAGAGTGTCAGCTGAATGGAATTCCTGGACTCGCTGGAGCCCACTGACTCTGCCACATGTGGAGAAAATGATGTGGAAGCCCTTGGACTTTGACCCATGCTTCCTGGACCCAAATACTCTTGGACTCTTCCCTGCTTCCTATTGTGCACAGGGATATTACAGACGTTATTAGGAGGAGACACAGGTGTGCCTATACTTCAAAATAATCACAAATAAGGAGATATATATATTTCCTATAATCTTTCACTCTAAAAATTGTTCACTGCACACTTTGTTGAAGGAGGAAGAGGGTGGTGGTGGTGGTGGTGGTGATGATGATGATGGTGGTTGATGATGATAAAATAGGAAGAGTAAAACATCACCTGACCTTGGCTCAACTGAACCACAGTGGACCTTGAATGAAGCTTAAAGTCAGTGTTTTTGTCCTCTGGTTAAGGGTTGATAAAGGGAGGCTTTCTGATGCCAGAACTCTTGTTAATTCGGCAGCTTTCCCAAACACTGCTTCCCCTCAGCCATCTCATAACCCTGGTTCTTTAAGAGCTGAGGCCTGCACAATGACTTTCAGTCCTTCTGACTGTCCATTTCCTCTGGAAGGCACTAGGCTTGATGAATGTGAAGACTAGTACTTATAGAGCTAAAAAGAAGGCAGAAAAGAGAGGTGCCCACCCCTCCTCCTACCCCCTGCATTAAACACTACTAACTTCTCACCTATGCAGGAACTGGGATATGGAAGTTATTGTTTGGCCTTGCCATGGAGTATGGAGCACAGTTTTGGATGTCCTCGTAAATGGCTCATAGAGAGAGTGCTCAGCTTCAATAAGAAATGATTGATATGTCTTCTGCCCTAACAAATGAGAAATATCCGTGACAGAAGGAAGCCCTGTTACAAGCCAGGTTTTCTCATTAGCAAGGAAACATGGGTAATTATTCACTGGGAACATGCACAGTGGGAATTCATGTTAGACCCTTATTTTGACTATTGCTGCTGGCCGTCCTCAGAGACCATGGTACACACACGGAGACACACACATAAATATGGACATAGAAGCTCAGGGGCCTGAACTACATGTGCACTAAGAATACTACTTCTGAATACAGAGAACATTAAGGAGATGTCTGTGTATACAGCCCAAAGCCCTGAAAGACGGGAAAGGAGGGTGATAGACAGTGTTTATTTACTTTGGTTAGAATGCATGGTTTTTTGACTTCTCTCTTTGAAAAGTAGACCAAAGATAAACTTTCCTAAAAGAGTTTCTCGATTCAAGATGAATAATCTCACACACTAAAAGTGCACTCTCTGTGATCACTATCCTGATATGGAGGAAACGCCATCACCTATGCGGCAAACGCACATGGCTTTAGGAGGGGGAAGGTACTTTAGGAATGTTTTAGTTAGGGTGTGTATCCAACAACCTATAACAAAGACCTCAAACACCCACACCTCTGCTGTGCCCGTCTGGGACTCCTTACAGTCCAACCTGAACTTCAGGAAGAGATTCTCAGGGCCATTTTCCACCACCCACCCATGTTCACCCAGCCAGCCAACCAACCACTTAAGCCCAGGGACCAGGTCCCCATGGAGCAGACCCCACACCCTACCTAGCAGACACCTAGAGTTAGTCCCCTTCACTGTGCACTTGCCTGCAGAAATTAACCCAGTTCACATTCCTGTTTTGAGTCCTAGTATACAGGAAGACAGTCCAGCCTGCTCTGGCAATATTCCATGCCTGCTAGGCTCAGGGATAAACTTGCTACAGACTTCTATGGCACTGGCATCCCTTCTATGTTCTTGTCCTTTTCTTCCCAGCACAGAAAGCCAACAGAATGGCTGGCTGGCTAGTTGACTGTACACACCCTCAATAGCAGGATGGAGGGGAGGGGAAGGAACTGACCTTTTTGTTCTGTGCCATCGGTCTCCTTTCTATTATTCCCTGAATGGAACTAGAAGCTCGTTTGCCTCTGACCCAAGCAGCATTCTATCTGTAATTCAGGACACTAATTGCTCTGAGGAAGAAATGGACAGGCAGGAAGGAGTGCCCAGCGTCTCCCTAGAGAGCAACCAAGTCAAGAGCCTCAGAATCAAGAGTAGCAGAGTGAGAGTGGTCCCTGACTCAGTGGAGCCATCGAGAACTTTTAAGTAAGACTTTTAGGAAAGGGGCCGGAGAAGTGGCTCCATGATTGAGAGCACTGGTTACTCTTACAGAGGACTGGGGTTTAGTTCCCAGCATCCACACAGGGGTCTCCCATCCATCCATTACTCCAATTCCGGGGAATCGGCCACCCTCTTCCAACCTCTGCAGTTATACTTGGTACATATGCATCTACACAGGCAAAACTCTCATAGTCATAATAAATAAATATTAAAAACCATTTCGAAGACACTTTCAAATAATGAGCTGGCCCAGCAATTATTTTTAACTTGTTGAAAAAGAGTGGAATAAACAGAATATAGGAAAAGCAACTGAGGAATCAGGAAAATTATTTAGACACTGAGTTATTCCTGAAATACAATGAATTAATGAAAACATGGATTATGGATAATTTTGGATGCATAATAAATAAATAAAGCTGCCCATGAACTTCCCTCCCTCCCCATCCAGCTGCATGAAGCTTCATTCTGTCATGCCGCCATTTTCGCTCCTTCCACCTCTTCCCAGCTATTCTTTTAGATCAGATTTATAGGTGTTAAAATATTGAAACGCTGACTGTGATACCTTCTGTGGACAATTAGTCAAATCTTCTCAGTTTGCAGCATTGTGTGTGTGTGTGTGTGTGTGTGTGTGTGTGTGTGTGTGTGTGCGCGTGCGCGTGTGTACGTGTGCATGTGTGTATGTATGTATGTATGTGCATGTATGTATGTATATGCATGTATGTATGTATGTGTATGTATGTATGTATCCATGTATGTATGTATGTGTGTGTGTGTATGTATGTATCCATGTATGTATGTATGTATGTTTCACTGCACTTGGCTCTTATTTGCCCCCACACTATCTATATCCCCGTCTGGTCACACTAGTCCCCTTCCTACATCCAAATAGTCACCCTGTAACTTTGTCCTTATAATTCCATACAAGCTTGGCTCTCCCTGGAAGAGAGGTAGTGATCCCAGCTACCATCACAGGCCCCAGAACTGTAGGTACCAAGCAGATACTTGTCTAACTGAACTGCAGGAAAACCTCAGTTTCTCCACCCTTTAATGATTTGGCATGCGCTGTGAGCTTCAAAGTAACTCAGGGCTAAGCCATTGGGGGTTACAACTGCAAATGCAACAAGTGCTCCAAATTCAGAGGAAATGTCTTTTCCTCACTGAATTTCATAATATGCATTAAGTTTAATATGCTAAATTCTAATATATCAAGCTATATTGTAACTACATAGAGCAGGGCTGCGCATGTCCAATCCATGCTTGGTTAAGAGTTATCAAAAGATCAAGGCTCTTCATTTGTGGGTGAGGCCAATGTATAAAATTACTTTTTTAGTGTCTGCTGAAAATCTGTTACTTCAAAAATAATACAAAGTAACATGACAGCGGGAATTAGATTTTAATTGGTAAAAATTTGATTCTTAAGTCTTACTTAAGAATATTGTGGAGGTCCCCCCCCCATTTGAAGAAAAACTACCTTCATAAATGAATCTGTGAATCAGTGGAAAAGCTAATGGGAAGAAACTTTTCAATGAATTAGTACCAATTGTGCCATTGTTTTAGAAGATAGTGTAGAGGCAGGAAGAGAAATAGTCCCTTTGTGTTCTTAAAGCATTTTTATTGAACTGAATGAAGAATAGTCGCCCTCCCAGAAATCCAGAGTGAAAATGCCCCCTCTCCTTGGGAAAAGCAAGCATAATAAAAATACTATCAGTAAGGCCATGACATGTATACAATTCCTAGCACCATGGAAACACTCATGAGCTCACCAGGAATGTGGAGGGTTGTTTTTGGCTGTACCAATTACTGTCTTCTTTCTTCTAGGCTGCCCCATCAAAGGCCACCCCACCCCCAATATCACCTGGTTCCAAAATGGCCAGCCAATTGCCACTGCCCCAGAACTGACCCACCACATCTGGGAAGCTGGACAGATCCTCCGCGTTGCAAATCTCAGTGGAGGACCTCAAGGGGAATTCAGCTGCCTGGCTCGGAACGAAGCAGGGACCCTCGTGCAGAAAGCGTCTTTGGTGGTCCAAGGTGAGGAATCGCCACTCTGAGCAGCAGACTTACTTGGGAATCCATTCTCCAGTAGGACATAGTTACATAGTCTCTGCTGGGTAATGTTTCCGTATTGTGAAACCTTACTTCCCCTACCCCCATCTTCAGCGGGGCTGAAACTGGAAAAGTGGGGATGGAGAGGGCATCACTGTTTATCGGAGTTGCACGTGTTTCCTTTAAGGTGATTTAATTAGAAGAGACCACACATGGCACATTTTTAAACATCCATGTCTTCTCTGCTGATTCTGCTTTAAAAGCAGGTCTTGAACCTAAGCGGCTTGGTCACTTGCCATCTCCCTGCAGAGAGCAGTGCAGGTCCCACGTTCCACAGTGTTCAGCCTTAAGTCACAGGCAAAGGGCTTTCCAGGTGCCTCTCCTTTGGTCTAGCAAAAAGAAGCACACATACACACACACACACACACACACACACACACACACACACACACACACACACACCCCCCTGATACAGCAGCCTGTTTGCATGGCTCCGGCTCCGGGCCCCGGGCCTGGAGGGAGCCTTCCCGGAATACAGGCAGGTGAGCGGGTCCACGCCACTGACAAGCCAGAGTTGCTAAGGAGCTGAAAGTAGCAGGAAGAGAGGCTGAGCTGACCTCTCTATGGAAAGTGTGGGAGGCTGCTTTCCACAGGCTGGTTCTACTGTACTATAAGTAACTCACTTTTTAAAAAAGCACAGTGCTATGGACTGTACTCCGAGACTGAGGCCTCTGTGGGAGGACAGCCTGTTCTTACTAACACTCCAGGAACGGAGGGAGATCTTTTGAAGCACATGCATCTTCCCCTGGAGCAACCTCTGCTTGCCGCTCGGCTCTTCAACTGGGAAAACAAATGTCCCCTCTTCTCTTCTACCCTACTTTGGATGCCCTACTTGGATGGCTTCTTTTTGTAATAGCTCCTCTCAGCTCTCTCCTCTGTCTCACTCCCAATCTACCTTCCGCTTGCCCAGAAGGCCTGGCACGGGCAGTAACACTGTCTCCTCTTCCCTCTGGTCCTCCCCCTGTGACAGATTACTGGTGGTCTGTGGATAGACTGGCGACCTGCTCAGCATCCTGTGGTAATAGAGGTGTTCATCAGCCGCGCCTCAGGTGTTTACTGAACAACACGGAGGTTGACCCTGAGCACTGTGCAGGAAAGCCTCGGCCCGCTGTGCAACCTGTTGCCTGCAACCGGAGAGACTGTCCTTCTCGGTAAGTACACCCTTCCTACCCCCAACCACTGGCCCTGTCTTTTGTCAACTAGCACCGTGCAGGGAGAGATGGAATTCAAGGAGCTATTCCTAACCCATAGGCACCTGTCCACCATGCTGGAAATAGCCTCAGAGTGGGCCTCTGCTTTCAGCCCTACTTTATCTCCTCACCACTCAGTCAGCTGATGACTACCTGGACTTATGTCCTGAGAGACTGATCAGCAAACAAATGACTTCCCTTGGTCCTGTGGAGGCTCAATGCCCCAGCATGGAGGAATTCTAGGGGGGTGAGTCCTGGATTGGGTGTGTGGGGGAGCACCCTCATAGAAGCAGGGAGCAGGGGAGATGGGATAGGGAGTTTGCAGAGGGGAAACTGAGAAGGGTGATAACATTTGAAATGTAAATAAAATAACCAATACAAAAATATGTTAAAATAAAAAAAAAAGAAATAACTTCCCCAGGGTTGAGACCAGAGGCCCCAATAGTAACCCGACTCTGTGCTGTTTAAACCATTTTGTATTGAAATGTTGAAAGGAAGGACTACTGGGCTCTACCCCAACTTTTCTCTTTCTGTCTAACTAAATACCTCTGCCAATTAGTACTTTGGCTTAGTTAGGAAAACTTACCTTTTTACAGATAGTTGCATCTCACTAAAGTTGGAATACATCTCCATTTTTCCTTAGCTGCCCTAACTTTAGATGTCTAGTCTCTGCATTTGAGATCCATGTTTAGGCTGCACCGACACCCACCAGCTCTTCCCCTCACACATAACTCTGCTTCGAGAAGCCACGAGTCCCACTGAGCTCATATCCCCCAGTCTTCAGCCAGTATTTAAAGGATAATGGATGGTCTTGGAGTTGGCACCAGCATGGCGCTCTGCACCCTGGGAGACTTGGCTGGGACCTGAAATGCCCCTTTCTGACCTATCTGTAGGACTTTCCTGTACTGCTCAGGCAACGGCTTTGTGTTTTGCCAGCCGAGTCACAGGGAGCAGCTGAGGCTAGGAGAGACTCCATGAAATATGAAACACACTCATTAATATCAGCAGTTTGACTTGCTGACGGGAAGGTTTCCACGGGAATGATTAATGTCCTTTTATACCCTTCCTGAACAGCAACATGGCCCGTAGCTCTCCTTTCTCAAAACCTCAGCTCCTAAAAACATCACTGAAATGTATATTTAGGAAAAAAAATCAAAGTTGATTGAAACGCAGGCCTGACATCCACCAGGGACAGAAGGCTCTGGAAGACTGGCCCTGCCAAGCTGCATGAAATGAGGAAGAGATCTTTTACACGCCAGCAACTCTGTGATTTGATTTGGTGATGGTCAGAGTTAATCAGCCTAATTTACTTCAGCAACTGAAATAGTTACGACCGGCTCATCTTTGGTTTCAGCGCTTCCAGAGACTTTAAAACACCTTAGACCTGCTTCCTAAACACATTGTTTCCTTGACCTAGATACCCACATAAAGTCATCTTCCCCAGGCCACAGAGTACAGAAATTGTCACAGACTAAGTCATTTGCAGATCCTACTGCAGGAAAGAAACCTGTTCTTCTCTCTATACACTTCTTTTGGAAATTAAATGTGGCCGAACTTGCCAGGGAAGCCCCTATGCTTCCATTTGACTTGAGGGCCACGCCAGCATTCTCCTCTGTACACTTAGGCATTGATCTGACCATCTCCAAAGTCTGCTTTAACTCAGGTAGCTGTTCTATCTACTTTACAGTTCTAGTCCCAGACTCCAGGTAACTGAACTAGTGGCAAGTTCCTACATTATACAAAATTGGCTAAAAAGTACCGTGCCTCTGAATGCTTCTCACTCTTTGAGATTTATAAGTTTACACATATAGAAGAGGGCTTGTGTGTGGTTACTAAGGGCCTCACAGTGCCCCCAGATTATAGAATGGCTTTATGAGAAAAGCCCATTTGTCATAGTCAGGTTTACTTCTAGGAACTTAAATTAAATTATAATTAAGAATGGATATTTATACTGTACATATAACCCCCAAGATAGATGGTGTCTACACTGACTGACTAACTAGGAATTACCCGAGAAATCTAGGACCATCTTTGTTTCTGAAAGAAGAACGATAGACATTGGATCAAGGGTTAAAGTGACCAGAGAATTTCCAGATAAAACCTTGACCTCAGTGAAACCCAGATAATCTCCTAGGGCAAGAGGTAAAGGGCTTTGGATATGGCTTTCCTAGGAAAGTGTCCTGCCCTGACTCCGCTGCTGTGTGTGTTACTAACTAAAAACAATCACGCTTGTTTGGGACAACTTAAAGCAAGCAACCCTCAAAATGTTATTTTCTTGTTAATATCCATATTTTATCGATTTCCTGGGGCTGCAAGAAAAATGTGTTCAAATGGCATCATGAAACTCTATTTTGAGAGCCAGAAATCAAGGTGTCCATGGGGCCATGTGCCCTTTGTGAAGACTCTGAATGAATTTGCTCCTTGCCAGTCTAAAAGCACCTGCTTTGTGGCTGGATCAAACTGCAACACCATTCCCTGGTCATTCTGTTACCTCTCCCCAATATGTATCTCTCTCTGATATGAGCATGTAGGGATCTACTCATAGAATCTCATCTCAAAATCCTAACTATGGTGTGTGCCTATAAGTCTAGCACTCAAGGCAGGAGCATCACAGTCCAAAGCCACACTGTTAAATAATGATACTGTCTCACAAGCAAGCAAGCAAGTTAACATCCATAGGTTCCAGAGACACTGTGTGGATGCTTTGCATTTTTGAGAGTAAATCTTGGGGAAAGCAAGGTTCAACCTCCTCCCCGCAGCCTTACCCTCTGCAGTTGCTCTCATGATCCCTCCTTTTCCTCAGATGGATGGTAACGTCCTGGTCTGCCTGTACCCGGAGCTGCGGTGGAGGTGTACAAACCCGAAGGGTGACCTGTCAGAAGTTGAAAGCTTCTGGTATTTCTACCCCAGTGTCCAATGACATGTGCTCTCAACTGGCCAAACGGCCTGTGGACACCCAGGCCTGTAACCAGCAGCTGTGTGTGGAATGGGCCTTCTCCAGCTGGGGACAGGTGAGGAGACAAAGGAGGTTTTGGTTGGTTGGTTGGTTGGTTGGTTGGTTGGTTGGTTGGTTGGTTGGTTGGTTTTGTTTTTGAGGGAAAAATAATCAGATAAAAAAAGTTGCCACTGTAGGAAGAAAAAACCACCTCCACTTACATACACATCTCTAGCCTCTCCCAGTGTCACTCCTGCGTCCCCTGTCCTAATGGGTGTAGGCTATTCTGAGGCATTAGCAAACTCCTCAGACTGATTGTTTTTCCTTCTGATTTTGTGACCCCAAACACTACCTTCAGACCAACATTCCCCGAGACCACCTCCTGTAACTGTGTTAGGGATAGTTCTGGAAACTCCAGAGGAGAACCTCCTGGAGACTGCACTGTGGATCTGGTCCAGGGTTCTCAACCAGTTCCGTGGAACAAAATGTTCACTGGGGAAAACTTAAAACAACCAATGTCCAGGCTGTACCTCCCAACTGACCTTGTGGTTCTGATCTGCAACTTAGGGTAGAAAACCATCGTTCCAAACCAGGAAAAGGTGAAGCCTACATGAATCACCTTGAAACCTAGGCCTCCTTCCCCAAGTCCCCTGCCTAGATGTTAACATGGAAAATTCCAAATGAGATTGTGAGAGGTCTGGAGTTGTTCAGGAATTCACTAGTCTGTTTATGAATAAGTTTTAAGCAAACAGAGGCTTTATTCAGATACTGGTGCCAGGTCCACACTTGATAATCGAGATTCCCAAGGTGAAGTTCCAAAATAATCAAGGACTTCTGAAGGCAAAACTCACAAGGCTGAATATTTATTACCTTTCTGCAATCAGGGCCAAGACACATCCTGACATACATCCTGCCTACATATAACTGAGCACGCATCCCCACCTACATGCACTCAAGCATACATCCTGTTGATGTGCAATTATAGGCAAGCAAGCTTGTTTAAAGAAGCAAAAGCACATGGTTTGTTAGTTCTCATGAACAACAGATTCATTAAAATTGTATAAGACAAGGAAATTACAAGAACAGCTCCCAGTATTCTGGGAAATTATCTCTCCTTGAGCAAGTAAGGCTTACAGGTTAGAGTACAGACCAAAAGTGATAAAAACTGCATGGTATTGGTACAGAGAAAGGAAAGAAGACCAATGGAATAGAATTGAAGACCCAGAAATGAACCCATACACCTATGGTCACTTGATCTTTGACAAAGGAGCTAAAAACCATCCAATGGGGGGGAAAAAAAGACAGCATTTTCAACAAATGGTGCTGGTTCAGCTCCTGGTCAGCATGTAGAAGAATGCAAATCAATCCATTCTTATCTTCTTGCACAAAGCTCAAGTCCAAGTGGATCAAGGACCTCCACATAAAACCAGATACACTGAAACTAATAGAAGAGAAAGTAGGGAAAAGCCTCAAACACATGGGCACAGGGGGAAAGTTCCTGAACAGAACAGCAATGGCTTATGCTCTAAGATCAAGAATTGACAAATGGGACCTCATAAAATTGCAAAGCTTCTGTAAGGCAAAGGACACTATCAATAGGACAAAACAGCAACCAACAGATTGGGAAAAGATCTTTACCAATCTCACATCCAATAGAGGGCTAATAACCAATATATACAAAGAACTTCAGAAATTAGATGCAAGACAATCAAATAACCCTATTAAAAATGGGGTACAGAGCTAAGCAAAGAATTCTCAACTGAGGAAACTCAAATGATCGAGAAGCACCTAAAGAAATGTTCAACATCCTTAGTCATCAGGGAAATACAAATCAAAACAACTCTGAGATTCTACATCACACCAGTCAGAATGGCTAAGAGCATAAACTCAGGGGACAGCAGATGCTGGTGAGGATGTGGAGAAGGAATCCCTCCATTGCTGGTGGGATTGCAAGCTGGTACAACCCCTCTGGAAATCAGTTTGGCGGCTTCTCAGAAAATTGGCCTGAGGACCCAGTCATGCCACTCCTGGGCGTATACCCAGAAGATGCTCCAACATGGAATAAGGACACATGCTTCACTATGTTCATAGCAGCCCTATTTATAATAGCCAGAAGCTGGAAAGAACCCAGATGTCCTTCAATGGAGGAATGGATACAGAAAACGTGGTACATTTACACAGTGGAGTACTACTCAGCTATTAAAAACAATGAATTCATGAAATTCTTAGGCAAATGGATGGAACTAGAAAATATCCTAAGTGAGGTAACCCAATCACAAAAGAACACGCATGGTATACACTCACTGATAAATGGATATTAGCCCAAAAGTATTTTTGTTTTATATATCTCTTAAGCACAGTAATTTAAATTTAAAACATAATGTTAGCAGCTATCACAAAGATCAACAGAGTTCTCCTCATTTGACTAGAATCTGCAGATGGAGCCTCCTTTAGAAATAATGGAGGCATTATATTAACTTTATCCACCAAGAAGAAGTATTGTTTTTAGTTGTGATTTTTTAAAAGGAGACAAACACAAACAAAAGGTTCTAGGGGGTGAGAGGAAGGAAGCCAAGGGGAGTGTGGTAACGACTGTACTTTGTCTAGTCCAGGTGACACTGTGCACCTGTCAGAACCTCTGTCCTGGTATAGCCCATGTTAGTTATTAATAGCCACCTTACTTGTATACCTAATTCACCAAATGTCCTGTAGCCGGTCTCTGCAATTGTTGTTCACACACTCAAGAATCGGGTGTAGAAGTGTTTATATGAATTAATGTCCTTGTATATTGATGCCAAAATCTGTGTTCAGAAAACACTGGGGATTTATCATGGGAGTAAGAGATACCAACAAAATGGTTGCCCAGCAACAGAGCATGTGTCTGACTGTCTTTGGTTTGTCTGGGGTAGCACTAATTGTCAGAGACTTTTCTGACTGGCCAGGTATAGTCCTAGATGTTTTGGGGCAATTAAAAAATGTAAACTAGTTGGAATGTTAGTCATCTACACATTTCTGTTCAGTATACAATATAATGTACATTTGAAAGCTTTTTTAAAAGCTAGCAATAAGCTCTCACATATATGACAAAGTGATTTCAACAGAGTGCCAAGACTGTTCTGGTAGGGAAAGAATCATCCCTCAACATTTGATGTTGAATAATGTCAAAAACCAAGCTAGTCCCTTACACCATATAAATTTCATTTAAAAATAAAATTCTTAAAAGGAAACAAAGGGGGATCCTTCAAGACATTGAGGTTGGCAATAATTTCTTAGATATGACAGTTCATTTTTGGTACTGTAACAAAATTCCACATAAGGATAAGTTATAAAGAAAATATATTTACTTCTAATTGTTCCGGAAACTGTGAAGTTACCAAGCAAGGAGTTGTGCCTATATGCCAAGCCTTTCTGCCATGTCAGGCACCACACAGAGCGAAAGCAAGCAGGCTCAAGTCTTACAAAGCTACACCTCACCCAGCCTTATCTCCCACAGTGCCGCTCAACCCCTCCAAACACTAGTAACATAGGAAACTTGGAGTTAAATTTTAAACATAAAAATTCATAAAATCTATTGAAACCATACCAGACAACAAAAATACATCAAAACTAAGGGGTTTTGTACACCAACAGGATACTATCCAGTATGCCAACCGCCTGTCAAAGGTTCAAGTCCACACTGAACTACATGATAGAAAAATGCTTTCTCAAAATGAAAGAAAGAACTGGAAGATAGTGGTGCACACCTTTAGTCACAGTACTTAGGAGGCAGAGGCAGGTGGATCTCTGAGTTCAAGACCAGCCCGGTTACAGAGTGAGTTCCAAGACAGCCAGGGCTACACAGAGAAACCATGTCTCAAGAAGGAGAAAGAAGAGAAGAAATAATCCCACATGTATACCATTTTACACTTATCAGGATGACTTTATCAAATAAATAGGGATTTTGGTGTTGGCTAAGGTACAGTAGAGCACTCACCTAGTATCACAAGGCCTGCATTTGACCCTCTGCACTGGGAGAAAAAATTAGTGAAGATAAAAATGTTGAATTTCTATTGAGTGGCCATAGGAAATAAAATATGGTTTTGCTACTGTGGAGAATAGTGTCAGTTCCTTAAAAGTTTAAGAGGGTGGAAGGAGAAATGTAACTAGAATTTATTATACACATATATGAAATTGACAAAAAATTAAATAGTGAAAAATGAAAACAACTACTGCATGCCCCAAGAATAACAGTTCTGCTCTACACACCAAAGCAGCATCATCATGTGTCAATTAATGACGCCCCAGCCAATGACTAAGCATTACATACAATAGTGGTCCCATAAGATGACATCACCTGCATTTGAGAGATGTTTCCTTGGTTGAGAGTGCTCATTGCAGAGGGAGTCAGCGGCCAGAATTTGTGTATGGTGGCTCAAAAATAACATTAACTCCAGTTCCAGGGATCTCCTTGGCAGCCTCCTGACACAATGAACACACAGGCACACATATACACATGTTCTTCATTGCGTGATATGATGATGTCATAGCTTGATGTTTGATGTTTGTATAACAGTAAAATAATTTACCAAAAGGAAAAAATATATAAAATGTGCCTCTATCAATTAAGCAATAAATGATCATATATATGTGGCATACTAATAATATAAAACAGAATAATTTACTTAAAATCAAGAACACATAATTGTGGTTAATAAATTGAACTAATCAAAGTTTGGTTTTATGAGAAGACATCATTTGAATGAGTGCAGTGAACTTCATAAGGGAGAAAATAATTAAAATCCCTAGCTAAGCTAGGGGCACACACAAGAAACTTATAAAACAACTTACATTAAAGGAAAGAGATAGAAAAATGGGAGAGACTTTATCCAAGTGAAACGTTGTCTAATAAAAATACACTAAATGCTTTTTACTTGACAGGAGGATACAAATCAAACCAAGATAAGATACAAGTATATACTTAGGAGAATGCTTAATGCGTAAATATATATAACCATCCAAGAACTTCCAAAATTTTAAAGCAAATGAAAACCCATCTACCAGTGGCTAGAGAAGAAATAGACAAAAGCCCTTGAAACCCTAATTAGAAAATGCCTCTTAAATTTGGGCGTGTACAGGCCGTACAAACACATACCCAACCAAGCTGCCTGCTTGGAAGCATGAAGCAACACACCCCAGAGGCTTGGAGCAGTGTTCTTTGTATTATAATTACAAAGCTACAAAGAAACTAAGTATTGAAAATAGAGGCACAGTGACTTTTTAACCTTGGCATCAATTATGTCTGGAGAGGAGTGAGTGGACGCAGGCTGCTGAGTTACTTGGTGTCTTGTTTGTTTGCTTTTCCTGCAGTCTGTTAGCCAAATACAGTAACAGAGGTCGAAATGGCCAACTGTGTTAATCCAAGACCAGGTTCCTTCTAAGGAGGTGGTGACACCATGCACAGGTTGACCTTCTATACTCATTTTCCGAGGACTCACTGCAGTACTCTTTGTTTTACTTACATTGCCTTACATGTACTGTACTTTACAAAAAAAAAGACAGTTATTTTAAGTACTTTTTTATTGGATATATTCTTTATTTACATTTCAAATGTTATCCCCTTTCCCAGTTTCCCCCCGTTCCAGATAGCCCCTCTCCCATCCTCCCTCCCCCTACTTCTATGAAGGTGTTCCTCCACCAACCCCACTCCCACCTCCCTGCCCTTGATTCCCATACACTGGGGCATCTATCAAACCTTCATAGGACCAAGGACCTCTCCTCACATTGATGCCTGCTACATATGCAACTAGAGTCATGTGTACCCCTGGGTTGATGGCTTAGTCTCTGGGAGCTCTGGGGGGTCTGGTTGGTTGATATTACTGTTCTTCCTATGAGGTTGCAAACCCCTTCAGCTCATTCAGTCCTTTCTCTTAACTCCTCCGTTGGGGACTCCACGCTCAGTTCAATGGTTGACTGTGAGCATCAGACTCTGTATTTGTAAGGCTCTGGCAGGGCCTCTCGGGAGACAGCTATATCAGGCTCCTTTCAGCAAGCATTTCTTGGCATCCACGATAGTGTCAGGGTTTGGTGACTGTATATGGGAAGAATCCCCAGGTGGTACAGTCTGGATGACCTTTCCTTCAGTCTCTGCTCTACACATTATCTACATATTTGCTCCTGTGAATATTTTGCTCCCCTTCTCAAAAGAATTGAATCACCCACACTTTGGTCTTTGTTATTCTTGAGCTTCATGTGGTCTGTGAACTGTATCTTGGGTATTCTGAGTTTTTGGGCTAATATCCACTTATCAGTGAGTGCATATCATGTGTGTTCTTTTGTGATTTGGTTACCTCAGTCAGGATGATATTTTCTATGTCCATCCATTTGCCTAAGAATTTCATGAATTCATCATTTTTAATAGCTGAGGAGTAGTCCATTGTGTAAATATACCACATTTTCTGTATCCATCCATCTGTTGAGGGACATCTGGGCTCTTTCCAGCTTCTGGCTATTATAAATAAGGCTGCTATAAACATAATGGAGCATGTGTCCTTATTACATGTTGGAGCATCTTCTGGGTATATGCTCAGGAGTGGCATGGCTGGGTCCTCAGGCCAATTTTCTGAGGAGTCGCCAAACTGATTTCCAGAGTGGTTGTACCAGCTTGCAATCCCACCAGCAGTGGAGGAGTGTTCCTCCTTCTCCACATCCTTGCCAGCATCTGTTGTCTTCTGAGTTTATGCTCTTAGCCATTCTGACTGGTGTGAGGTGGAATCTCAGGGTTGTTTTGATTTGCATTTCCCTAATAACTAAGGATGTTGAACATTTCTTTAGGTGCTTCTTGGCCATTCAATATTCCTCAGTTGAAAATTCTTTGTTTAGCTCTGTAGCCCATTTTTTAATAGGGTTATTTGGTTCTCTGGAGTCCAACTTCTTGAATTCTTTGTATATATTGGATATTAGCCCTCTATCGGATGTAGGATTGGTAAAGATCTTTTAAGTACTTAAACAGATCAATGGTATCAGCTATGGTATTGAGAGGTCTTCATCTCTGAAGCTTACCATCACATTCCCAGCATGTGACAAAATATTTTCACAGGTTAATCCAGGTCAGCCTTCTCTGGTCAATGCTGTACTTCCCCTGGCCATTCCCTAGCACAATGCCCACAGACTATAGGACAGTTAATTGTCCCATTGTGTCATAAATCACATGCCAGTGAATGTTATTCGATCCAAAGAATACAAAGATCTACAGGTCCAATGAGACCCTACTCAGTGATCCTGCCCTCTGAGAAGTGTAAGCTTTGCAACGTCCCCCTTGGATATAGATAACATGCTATATACATCTCCTTTCCCCTCCCAGTGCAATGGGCCTTGCATAGGCCCTCGCCTTGCTGTGCAACACAGACAGGTCTTCTGCCAGACCCGGGATGGCATCACCTTACCATCAGAGCAGTGCAGTGCCCTCCCCAGGTAAGACAAAGCCTTTGTCCTCCTCTACCCAGCACCAATATCAACAACACAAAGACGCTGATTGATGCGCCTCCAATCTTACTCAAGGGGTCATCTGTACTACCCCCCCCCATCTTACCCTAAGTCCTTTGCCTCCTGTAAACAGTGAACTTGTATTTGTTGAATGAGCCAACCTGGGCTTTCTTCTCTCAGGGATGAAGTACACATAAGTGTTCTTCATAAAGGAAGCCTGACTTCACACGAGATTCATACTCATCTCTAGGTGAGCAAGAGGCACCTATGCCATGGCCACCAGACTACAAGAGCTCAACGAGTTCATCTTGCCGGCCTGTCTCTAGAAGTTAGGCCGATATGAAAACTTTTGTCCCTAGGTCTCAACCTGTGCCTATCTACTACACTTCCTTGTAGATGAGCTCCTAGGAAAATGTCCCCTTACCTCTAACTCTTAGCCCAAGATGAGACTCCAAGTTCCACCTTTGCTAGTCTCCAGGATGGGTAGAGCTTGTTCTCGGGTCATGAAGGAGAGCAGATGTATGCTCAGGACAAGGGCCTCCTTGAGGTCCATGCCCATTCATTCCTTAATAGACCAGAGATCGAGACCTCAACTTACCTACCTACTTCTCTTGAGTTTGTAGTCTGTGTTCAAATCTGGTTCCCATAGAGAGAGACCTTACCTTTGCCATTACCCTCCCACAGGCCTGTGAGCACCCAAAACTGCTGGTCGGAGGCCTGCAGTGTGCACTGGAGAGTCAGCCTCTGGACCCTATGCACAGCAACCTGCGGCAACTACGGCTTCCAGTCCCGGCGGGTGGAGTGTGTTCACGTGCGCACCAACAAGGCTGTGCCTGAGCACCTGTGCTCCTGGGGGCCCCGACCTGCCAACTGGCAGCGCTGCAACATCACTCCATGTGAAAACAGTACGTTCCAATCCCAAAGAACATTCTGCAAATTCCCCACAGGTCATCGGGTACAGAGGGCAATCCCTGGGACTGAGCCTGAACACAGGGCACTGGATCAAGTTCCCTAAGGATTGTGAGAGCTCGGGCCAGAATTGAACATTTTAGGTGGGGTACACGGGTGTGTGCAAGGATGTGTATACACATGTTCAGACCACAAAAGATGCCAGGATGTGTCCCAAGGGCTTCCACTGTCTTCATCCTGAGCCCTAAGAGAGCCAAGGGCTGGATAAAATTGGCCTCCAACATGCCTGCAGTCTACCTGGCTGGTGCCCACAGGGGAAGACTAAACAATGGTTCACAGAGACCAGGCTCCTAGAGACAGAGCACTGTGAACCTTGAAGAAGCATGCAGAATGCCTGCCACTCAGCCAGCTCTGCACCAGTCACTGTTCTGCTTCACACAAACAAGGACCTGCTGACACCTCCCCACTTCCCAGCCCACGTACAGCCACTGGAAAGGAACAGGAGCCCACGTCCCTGGGTTCTGACAGTCATCCATTCACTCCATCCTCAGGTCTGGAGCCTCTCAGCCCCATACCAGTATTTGTATTCAAGTCAGGTAGGGATCTAGTCTCTCTTCCTTAGAACCCAAGTAGGGGAGATTTCCCCACAAAAAGTGATGTTAAATCTTTGCAAAGAATAGATAATAAAAAAAAATAGGAATCTAATATTCTCCCCTCACTAAACTTCACTGGGCAGTCGGTTCCCAACACCGAGGCAGAGAGCCTGTAGGCACATGGCCAATCCCTTCTAGCACACTGGGAGATGTATGATGTATACTCTGGTGACGTGCCGGTGCTCCTATCAGATGCTTGCCATGTTCACAAAGTGCTGGCTCACAGTGCAAGGAGTTACAAAGCTTACCAGCTACGGGCTGCGCCAGTGGTTAAGGACTGGAATGCCAGAGTGTCTGGAAGGCCTGGTGTGCTGAAGAACAAGAGGCCTGGATAAAGACAAGAAGGCTGAACGGGGAGAGGTCCAAGCATCTGAGGATATGGACCTTCAACCAAGTCCTTGCTTGCATGCCCTCTCACAAGGAACAGAATTCTGTCTTTCTGGGAACATCTCTCTCTAAAATAACAAAAGCCCATGGCGGGGGGGGGGGGGGAAGCAAGCGGGGAGATGAGATTATTCCAAGAGGAAGGAGATTAAATCTACCAGTCTGAAGGAGAAGTAGCTCTCAGAAGGAAGCAAAGAAGGCCCTGAGATAGCCCCCCATCAATCAGTCAAACTGCTGCAGGCTGGTGGGGAGGGAATGGCGAAGGGCTGAGCTCTGCCAGAGGGAAGGCTCTCCAGAGGGGCTGGGGAGCCATGGCTGGGAGGAGCCCACAGGCAGCTTGCCGAGCGCCTAGCTGCTCAGCCACGGCTGCATCCGTGAGCCTCTGTTTCATATCTCCTTTCTGTCCCCCTCCTCCCCTCCTGCTTTCCCAGCTGAGTGCAGAGACACCACCAGGTACTGCGAGAAGGTGAGACAGTTGAAACTCTGCCAGCTCGGTCAGTTCCGATCTCGCTGCTGTGGAACGTGTGGCAAACCATGAAGACAGGGCCCAGGGATGGACTCTACCCTGGCCACACAAAGGACTCCTACAGCCACCCTGGACATGACTTACGCTTTCTACCTTTTATTTATTTATTTGCCCCTCCCCACACACCCATGTCCACCTGCACCCGTGCTCCTGAGGACCTTGGCATGTTTTCTTATTCAGTTAGCTGGAGGCAAGTGTTGAGAACAGAAAGAGAGATGTCTACAGAAGGGTTGCAGAGCAGGCCAGGCAGACAGCAACTCCTTCCCGATCGGGGTCTCAGAGACACAGGAAGAGCAAGCCATAATCTATAGGAACAGCAAGGAGTTTATAACACATAGGTACAGGCACGGCCAATCAGGAGTGCCGTTCCTTTGTTTCCTGGTGGTAAGAACAGGGGAGCAGCATACTAGAGCAGAAACTAGGCTAGAATCCAGTTCTTCTGGTGACAGTGTGGGAAACCAAGAAAGAAGAGTACTGAGCTGTGGGCAGGTGAGTTATGCCAAAAGAGACAAGCAAAATAGGCAGAAGGCATACGGCTACTCCTTAGACAGAGGTCAGAAGACTGAAGGAGGGAAGGGAAGCTTTCGTGTGCTCCTCAGTGGGAGGAGCTTGCAGGCAGGAGAGATTTTCAAGCAGCCACATGAGACCCACCCATATGACAAGCCTGTGCCCTGGTACGTGTGCATAGTCCTGTTCAACAGAGGATGGGAAGGGCACCCGTGCTGCATGACAGAAGGCGTACCCTTCATGCGGTTATACAAGTGTCTCTACCCCTCTTCTATCAAGTGACTTTTGTGTCTGCAGCTGTGGAAAACCCAACAGGGGGTCAGGGTCTGGCTGTATAGTAAGGCTGCCCCTGGCATCTCCTTACTTAAATCAAGGGTCACTAGCCCTGAACTAACTGCTGCTGTGGGCAGGAGTACTCCTGGTTTTCCATCTGAATGACTTTGCTGCTCCTTGTCGGGCCAGGGACTAGATTCACTGCTTGCAAAGGAGTCATTAAGCAACCTGTTTGCTGGCAAATATCTACAGGGTGTGGGAACCCTTGCCACCAGAGCTAGCCAGAGAGCAGGAGAGGAGGGGTTGTTCACACCCACAGTGTGCATTCTCTCCCAGTCATCACATACTGGGCCTGGGAGCCCTTCCTGAACCACAGAGGAGCTGCTGTGCACCCTGTTTATGCAGCAGGCTGGGAGTAGGGAGTGTGATAAGGTGCTATGGCTAAGCGAGAAGATAGCTAAAGACTCACAAGACAGCCCTCAAGAAAACTTAGTAACCATCCACCCTCCTGACTACACAAATGCTAATTAGCACACCAGACTGGGTGAATGGGCCACTCAGCAAGCTAGGCAGCACACACAATTCAGCAACCCGCATCAGCTATGGCTAAAACAGAAGCCCTTGGCGGATCCTCAATCTACAGAGAAGCCTCGACAGTAATATTTGCTTCCTTCCTGAGCAACCTTAGTTTAGCAGACGAGGCAGGCAGAGCCCAGTAGCCATCAGATAAGCCGCCCCCTCACAAACACACTCACCAAATGCTGTCACCCCAGGGCTGCCACTGACATCAGGGCTGCATTTCTCAGGCAGCCTGGAAGTTAAGTTTGGAAGACGGACGATGTTAATCTGTGTCTTCTTAGGGGTGCTATGGACAATTAGGGTAGGCCTCTTCCTCATCACAAAAATAGGCTCTAAGAAATTGTTATTAAAAGTCAGTGTAATGTTTATTTAAAATTAAAGAGAGTGTTTCTATGTATATCTTTTGTGAATATTTATTAGGATTTCTTGTATTAAAAAGTGCAATATTAGTAATTGTACATTGTCATCCAGAAAAACAACTCTTTGAGGGATTTTATTAACTTCCTGCAGCTGTTGTCCCTAAAAACTCTGTGGCAATAATTGTATTTTTTCCTAATTTTAAAAGAAACAAAACAGATGTTTAACTCTGATCCACTGTGTACAGAGTACCTTGTAAAAGCTAATGTGGGATTGGGGAAGAGCAATGGAGTCGACTTGTTTGTGACACTAGTTATACATAAAACGAACACAAATTCTGTAATACTAATACAGTTGATTAGTTCAGTAGCTATTAAATATTGGTGGTCAGTGTTTGAATTCTAAAAAGCGGGCATCTTCCAACTCTGCCACCTGTCCGAATGAGGTTGGAAGTGCCTTTCAGAACTAGCTGGAGAGCTTAGGTTTGGAGTGGAAAGCAGTGTGCTCCTTGCATGACGTGAATGTACATTTAATATTTGTTCTGTGAATTGCGACTCAGCAGTCCCACAAATTATCGGGGCTGCTGGATAATGCAGAAGGAGACACTTCCTCCTCTAAAACACAAAACTGTATTTATATTTTTTGTACAGATAATACAGCTTATTTATTTAAATCATGGTGTCAGCGTCTCTGTGAAACTCATTCTCTTCTTACTCTCTGCAAGAGGTGAAGAAAATCCCTGTTTACTGATTGGGTGGTTCCCAACCAATTATAAGTATCTTCCTGAAGTGGAGAGATTGCAGTTTTTGGCCTTTCCCTAGGAAGCAGGGTGTCCATGCTCAGAAAGGCCAGCTCAGTAAATGAACTCAGAGGATAGGCAGCAGCAGATGTGTGCATATTCCAGCTGAGTACTGTCTAACCAAAGACCAGTCATCTCATTGACAGCCCTATGAAGGAGACTACAAGAAAGCCAGAAATACCTTCTGGAAGAAAAGCAAGGAATGGTGTCTCAGGATAGATGAAGATTCCATGGTGGCTTCTAGCCAGCCGGTGTGCACAGAAGGAGGCAGCCATGTGATGGAATTTTGGTTATGCATTGTAAGTGGAGACTAACCTTCATGGATCACTACATTTAATTCTCATGCAACTCTGCAATTATTCTCATGTGCATAGGCCACCTTGACAGACACACACACACACACACACACAGACCACAAACCATTTCCCACTGCTTTGAGGTTACTAGAAGATAACAATTATGCAACATTGTGAGAACTGTTGTCTTCTTCTGTCCCAAAATCAATTACTTTGGTTTACAGGGCTCATACTCCTACGTCCCTATTTTTAACAGATTTTTATAGCAATAGAGCTGCTGTGTGGTGTGCATAAAAGCTGCAAGCACATTTGTAAAGTTCTTCCTACATAGGTCTAGTCAAAGGGCAATATGTCCCCAGGCCTGGATGATGTTCCCGCAGGACCATTGTGAGAGAGGCTCCAGAACTGCACCTCCAAATCCCCACCCATGACACACACAGCACCCTCAATGCTGAACTCTAGACTGTTTTCTAGAAACTTACCCCAACACATTCATTCCTATTGAGTAGTGTTAAGAATACATCTGAGAGCTCTTCTTCATTCTCCCATTATTTTTTCAGAAGCTTTAGGTTTTGCTCAAATATATATATTTATAAATGCATCTATAAATAATCACTAGCAACCAATGTCCTACAGCTGTGGAGAGAAGTCAAAGTTGCCAAAGGGAAAACCCAAGAAGACTCAATAGACAGGGAGGCCTCAAACATAATGTACAGAAAATCTCCAGCGTCAGTCACAGATCCCAATAAGAAAACAGAAGAGATACCTGCCAAGATCCCATAGACTACTGCATAAATGCCTGGAAACTTGACCAGCAACTGTCTTAGGGTCATTAGTCATCATTCTAAACGTCTTGCCGGTCCTTGTAAGCAACCAGAACAAACTAAAGGAGCCCAGAAATAATGTAGGACAATGAGGATGAGAACGGTCAAGTGTCACCAAAGTGATTCACACTTCAGTCTCATCATCTATAAAGGCAACACACCACATAGGATGCAGGATGTTAAAAATGCTAATTAGCTCAAACTCGAGAATTATCAGGTGCTGCATGTGCTGAAGGACTCACTGAGGACAATTGTTTTTATCATCACCATCCAAACCAACCCTGGAATGGCAGGGAGATGAAAGACAGTTCGGGCTACTTGGTGTTATTTCCCGCTGTCGCCTGTTTCCATTTTGGACTGAGAAGGAAGCCAGTCTTTCTTTCAAAGTTTAGTGTTGCCCAATAGAATAAACAAGAAAGACATTAGTGATCAAGTTCCAAGCTCTGTGTCTTAGAGAAAAAAAAAAAACAGATCAAAGCATTTAGTCAAGTCAGACCCACGAAAGTTCCAACAAGCGCTAAGAAATATTTCCCAGAGCAAATGTTATCTTAGAACCTCAGTGTAAAGCCTGCTCTGAAGTCAACATACCCAAATGTATACATTACTACTGTTTCCTCTGAAGTTACTGTAAAACATGGTAAAAGTACTCATAAGCAAATATACAAATACAGAATGAGGTAAAATAAGGGACAGCTCTCACTTTTATTCACTACAGCCTATCTCTTCATGCCGCAAATAAGATGGGAGGGAATAATCCAATTTAATTGTTCTCAGCTAATTCCAGACCAGACATGTTGTATCTCAGTAATCTATGGGGTTCCCTAAAGTAGTCAAAGTCTTCCACAAAGGACAAGAAAATGGTTGTGTAGAGGAAAGGAGAGCACTGTTAAAAACAATGAAAGAATCCTGTTTTGTGAACTAGCCTATAGACAGCTAACTTAGAAAGCAAAACAAACACTTTCATCTCTCTCTTACCTCATTTCATTCAGTGAGCTGGCTAAGCTAAAGACTTCATGATTCAGACTCAGTATACATTGGATATAAGTTAAATCAGAGAAAGTGATCTGCCCAAGTCACACATTGCCAATTAGGAAATGACCAGTGCTGATACAGCCTTGAAGTAAACAGTAAGGAATCAAATGTAACAAGAATTTGACCAAACTTGACCCAAAAATCTTCCTCTGCTCCCTCCCATCCACCCTTCTTGTCCACTTAGGGCTGATCTAACAGGTCAAGTCTAGATCAACATGTCATAAAGTTTGTCAAAAATGGTTGTCCTTAGCTTCCCTTAGCTTCTTCCACACAGCACCCCAAGGTTTTCATTTTCTTTGTCAATAACCCTGCACTAAAGGCAGATATTGGCAACCAATCTTTTGCTAAAAAGAGCTGGGTTGTCACCCTGCTTGTCAACCAGAAGTTTATAGTTTTACTCAGATGGCTTCTGTGAGACACCTGGTCCCAATCAACCGCACAATGTCACGCCTCTGATAAGACAATATACAACTGTCACTCACTCCTGTGTTTTCAAAGGGCAAAATTCATCTCCAACCAAGCATTTCCCAGGCTACTCCTAACGATATGGTTTATATATATGTAAACAGAAGTTAAATGTACAGTTTTATGTGAGTTAGAAAAGGCAGACAATGGGGAATGGTTCTCTTGCCGAACGTAAATAATATTTGTATAAACAGAGTGCTTAAAGCCTCAGAGATTGAGTAGTCAGCATTCAGACCAGAGAGTATGCTGGGAAATCGCCTCCTCCTCTGGGACTTCATGTTATCCAGGGTTGACCTTTCTACAAATCCCATGAAGGATAGTAGACAAACTGTGAATGACTTTGTTACCAGGTAAGCAACTCCGCACAATGTTTAATGGTCGAGGTCAAGAGGTGTGCCATGCCTTGGCTTTCTACCCCTCAATCCCACTACAGTTGTTTTTTAGGGAACAGTTGAAAAGTCAATAAATGGCTTAGCTGAGACCAGTGAAGGAAGATAAAGTTGTTCCATTCATCATCTGTATACATCCTATTCTGTGGCTATAGATCAGTAGGTCATAATGCAAGGGCATACGGCAGAAGCCAGCTCCAAGGATTCCCACCCTGAATTTTTCCACTTATACAGGCTCCTCCCTACTGGAATGGAAATATGCTCACCTAAAAGCAAGACCCCATAACCAACTCTCCCATTCATTTGCATGGCGAGGGTCTGCCTTGCCCATTGCAGGCATGGAAGACAATCCAAGCCTTCGTCTGCACCAGGGATTCTCACTCTGCCTTTTCTCTGCCTGATGAGTTTCTATGTTTCTCACTCATTTCCACTTTCCTGACTCCCCAGCCCCTTGTCCCATCACACACACCTTTCCTTGCTTCTGACCTTTTTTATTAATGTCATCAACTCTGGACTCATGAATGTCAAGCTGAGCACCCAATCCCTGGGTTTAGACAAATAGCAGTCCATCTGGGATAACACAACACACAACAGATGTTAATTCATCCTATTTCAAATGAGAAGTCTGCCAAGTTCTGGGGATGGCTCCAGAGTTTCCTCCCACAGCCTCCAGCATGCAAAGCCTACCCCATTCTCCTCCTCCACAGAGCTTTTGCTAAGTTCACCTGACTACAAAGTTCACCCTTTAAACTCACTGTGCTCTCCTACAATCCATGTCAACTTAAGACAGAACGGTTGTTCTTTCTGTAGAAACCTCAGTATAGATTCATGTTTATGGACAGAAATTAAATGTATGTCCTGGAGGTAGTTCCCCAACACGTACAATACGTTGTCATAATCCACCTCCAGAAGTAAACATTGCAAGCACTTCAGATATTGCTATAAAGTTGAGCAAGCCGTCTTGTTATACAGTCTTCATTAATTAGCCTTAGGCTTGGAAAGAACACAGTAACATGACCGTTCTGGTACAAACATGCTAAGGTTCTAGCTGCTGTAGCTAGAATGTGCCCCTTTAATCTTCAGGTGCTGCCTCGGGGAGGGCTCTAAGAGGTCATGGCAGCTCCTCCTTAAATGACTGGGAGCAGGAATGGCACGCCAGAAAAAGGAGCTTGGCGGACTGTATTGAATCTTTTTGCCCCTTCCAAGCTTCTGCCAGGTGAGAACTCAATGTTCTTTACAAGGATACAGCATTTGAAGTGCCACCTTAGAAGCCAAAAACAGCTCCCAGAGAACACTGGCAACTTGGCCTTGGCCTTCCTAACTTCTGGAACCATGAGAAAATATTTTTTTTTGTTAATTACCTATTCTGCTGCATTCTTATAATAGAAATAGAGTAAGCTCTACCCAGGAAATCTAGCAGCACCTTGATCAAAATCTAGCTACAACTGGTTTGGGTTCTCTGAGCCCAACTCTGTTTGCTTGACCTGACCAGAGAAGGTTTCACTTTTTGTTACCATGGAAACACTTACCTTGAAGCCACTATGTATTGACAATAGGACTTAGTCAACTACATGGACTGGGTTATTCAATGGCTTTGGGTTGGGTTGATTAACATGTATGCTTACTCTAGAATTTGGCCTTGTGGTCACACAGCACTGCTGATGGTCAGACCATGCAAGTAGAGACACAGCACTTCAGCCTCTTGTCCACTTTTACCAAAATAACTTGCGCATTCTCTCCTGAAAGAAAAAATGACTTCAATGCACAAAGAAACGTCCTCAAAGGATGATGCAGGTTATACCAGCTCTGCTTTAACACATCTGTAATTCCTACTGCCAAAGAACAAGACTCTTTACAAAAGTATCTTCTCTGTTCCCTGTTCTTCCCTCCCTCTACTGCCCACAACTACTTACTGGATTCATGATTAAAGGATAAAATTAAGCCTACCATCTGAACTAACTCCCATTCTTTCTTTCTCGAAGGACCCAGCACAACCAAAGTTCCTTACCCATCCCTGGTGCCTGAAAATCCTCCTGGTGGAAGGACCTTTTCTCCTAGAGGGCTGGGGGTGGAGGGAAAACTGAGAACGTAGCTTCCAAACATCACAGGAGAGCGTGGTCATTCCTTATTAACCAGAGAACAAGGACTTATGTAGAAGCACAATGCCATTCTGCAGAAGAAACCTACTGGTTGCCCAGCATTCAAATGTCAACTACATTTCCCTAATCTCAATGGATAGCAACTGTGATCCTGAAATTATTCAGACAAAATTCTGGATCATTCTCTAATCAGCAACACCCATGGCCTGCCTTTGAAACATATCCAGAAGGTAACACTACTCTCAGGACTCCCACACTTCTACCCTATAAGGGTGAGCCTGCCTCATGCTCCAATAAGCATGGTTGACAACAAGCCCTGATTCAGTCAGGCTCCTGCAGCCTCCTCCATTACTCTGAATGACCACAAGGCATTTGAAGTATACTTAACCATATCTGAAGGAATGGAAAGATGGGAGGGAGGGAAGTAGGAAGAGAGGGAGGAAGGGAGGGAAGGAAGGAAGGAAGGAAGGAAGGAAGTTAGTTGAAAATTCCTTTTTTTCCTTCAGTAAACCCCAAAGGACCATCTTCTACAGTGAAGAAAAACTGTTTTGAACAGAGAACTTAAATTTTTTAATTGATCATGGTGATACATTCCTATAATCCCAGCATAAAGGAGGCCAAAGCAAGAGGACAGTGAGTAGGGCCAGGCTAAGTTACATAGCAAGACCCTGCCTCAAAAAACAAAAACAAAAAAACCTTGTTGTTGTTTTACATTTCATACCTTTCTTGCATTCCTAAAGAAATGGATGCTATGTAAAGTAGCCTATTGTAATCTAATCAACACCTTAATTTTGTGCCTCTTTGTCTTTCTCTCCCCCTCCCCCTTCTGCCCCTCTCCCCTCAGGTGTGTATATATACATTATATGACAAGACAAATTTGAATGCTGACCCCTACAAGTTATAACAGAGTACATGCACGCAAGTGCGCGCACACACACACACACACACACACAGTTTCAATATGCAAAATGACATATCTATAAACTACATTCCTTTAACTCATCCCAAAGCTCCTTCTTTACTCCCAATCTAAATGGCCTTTCCATCTCTCTTCCAAAGGATCATCGAAAAGCACTTCTCTATCCCATAGGTTCACCTTATATACAATTATTTCATCTAATCCCCTGAGCGACCCTGTGAGGAATTGGCCAAGTTGCTCCCTGGGCCTCTGCTGGCTGCTCGGCCAGGGTGCACTGTGGATTCGGGGAGATGGCCCAAACTGTGCTTCTACCGTAGTGCACAGGGTTTTACACAGGACACACACAAGCCCATGGCCCATCATAAACTTTCCCAGGCTCCCTTCAGCTTGCACTCTGGCGGTACCTAACCTCCCATTTATCAAGAAGCCACAATCTAGGTCGTCAACAGCCAGGATGTTTCAACATTCAGGGAGGACCCTGAGGCCCTGCAGAGTCCAGTGAGGTCCCCGGATCATCAAAGGAGACTGCACCACGTGTTTGCGTGGCATGTGTATTTTATTGTCTTCCAAACTGACTTGAAAAAAAAATTTATGATGAGTACTTGGCAGTATTTCTTGATGTGTGTTCCAATAGGTTTTACACAATAAAAAGGACTTATTGTTGGAGTTTAAAAATGATGTTTCTGTCTGCTCAGCATTCATTCCCCCCTTCCCTGGAGACTACATTTCAGTTCTCCTTCGAGAGCTCACCCCACCTCCAGCCTTCTGTTATTCACGTGGTTCACATGGGTTGACCCCACACATACTCCTCCATGCAGGGGTGGACCCCACTTTAGGCCTAGACAATAGGCAATTTTTCTATTGCCATGACAATCAGCTTGGGAATCAACACGAGACTTAAAGCCAGCTTAGAGACTCCACTCCAGGATCTTTACTGGAACCTCTGGGCTTGCACGGTGAGAGGACATTAGGAAGTTAAAATCACTAGAAATGCTCACACTTCCTTAGGAAGTAACAGGGAAGAAAATATAGCCAACAGAGAGCAAGACCTCATCACATCTCTGGAGCCCCTCCCTCCAACTGTACCTATAGCCAACAGTGAAGTCCTAGACGATACAGTTGCCTGAACCAATAAACTATTTTTCCTTGAGCACTTATTATTGCAGGCATGCTAATTCCTACTCTGGGTTACACTAAGTTAGACAAGGCTTCTTTACTCTAAAGCATCCCAGAGACTTCAAAATATAAACATGCATTATGGATCTGCTTCAGGAGGCTACACAGGAAGCATTTCCCACACATGTCTAATGAACTGCTTTGGAAAGACCATATCATGGGGGCTTACAGTCCACAAGAAAACACCTTAAGAAAGACTAATACACATTACCTGTCTGTTAACCTAATATTAAAATACTCCAAATCCCCATTCCCTTGTTATTCTGGATAAACGAGACAAATGGGAATTCATTTATTCAATGCTGTTGATGCATTTTTCCAGTCTTTAAAAAAAGAAAATGTGTGTGTGTAATTTTTTAGTCATTTTCCTAAATTGGGGTCATAAGCACAGACCATAGTATATTTTTCCCAGACTTAATAAAATATGTGCACACATATACAGACTTCTCTTTATTGCATCAGGGTCATAATTCCTGAACTGTTATACTTTTGATTTCCACCTTTTAAAATATTTTTTGGTCTCTAGTCTCACTGCCAAGTTATCAGCTATCGTTCCTTGTTATAAATGTGTCTCCCTCTAGCTGTAACTCCTCAGACTCCTCTGTGGTTAAAGGGCTAATAACCCAAAAACCTCAGGTGGGCTGAGAAACTCCTGACCACAATGTAAGTGCACTGACAATGCTCCTGAGGGATGTTAGGCTCCCTAAAGTCTCTGGTAAGATCAATATGCCAACCTCCCCACAGGCTGCAGAGAAGCAAATCTGCACATAACGTCTTCTACCCCAAGGGTTCCCTTTTCTGTGCCACAAAGCCTCAAGGCTCATGTGCCTGGGCACGCAGTCATTGGAAGGAGCCGGATGGCAGAGCAGAGCTCAGAGAGCCAAGGCAGCAGACGCACCTCACCATGTAGGCTGAATGGCGGCACCTGGAATCCACATCAAGGGTGATTTGCTCACCTTACGGACTGCTGGTTTCCAGGTTCCTGCTTGATTTTGAACAGCTAAAGTTTCTAAATAAGTGACCTTGACTATAGAAAGTGTTGAAGTCTTCACAAAAAAAAAAACAAAAACAAAACAAAAAAACCCCTCCAATTTAACAGTAAGCACTGAGCTGTTCTTAGAAACTGTAAAATAAAGTGGTTTTTTTTCTTTCTTTAAACCCAAGAGAACCCATAGTCCAAAGAAAAATTCCATTCCTTGGTTTATAAGTCATCCACTGGCACACAAGTTAGATTTTAGTCATTTTTCAGGCATGTTGTGTGCCTCTAACTCTCAAGTCACCATTTGCCTGCTTAAAGACTACTCGTGGGCTTCCCCACCCCACCCCTCCCATTTATGGTCCTATAATGGAATGGATGGAGACCTGGGGAAAGATGAAGTAATTGCACCCTTCTTTGTCATTGAAGATGCAATGCTGGCCGGGGCAGGTAGCAGAAGGAAGCAAGGCAGCTAATACAGACTCAAGCCGAGGAGCAGGAATCCCATGGGTCCTTCACAAAGACTAGAGCTGGCTTCGTAGCCACTCGTCAGGGGAAAGACATCAAGATTTCTCAAGTCAGTCGCTAAAGATCCAGAGGCAAGGAGTTGGGGCACCTGGGTCCCAGGACTTGAACTGAAAGAGAAGCCCAGCTCACCATTACTCTGATGCCTTTTCCAGAATGCAGTACACATGTTCTAGAAGGTTCATGGGCTCCAAGGCTCCTGTTGCACCTCCAATGTAAGGAGTAGCCAAGCACCTGCTCAGAAAGTCATTCGTAAAGTTAGGGTCTGCTCTGCCAAAGAAAACACTCCTCCTGCCTGCCCCCCCAATCATTTATGCTCAGAAGGGCCTCTGTCCTCCCCCTTAAAGGCCTGCTAAGCAGATGTGGGGCTTGGGCAATAGCTGGAGGGACTAGGGAGCCATTAATCTGCAATTAGAACTGTGCGTGTCCCCACCTGCCTTACCTGCTTGCTCTTGCCAAGAACACAGCTGAAAAGCATCTTTTCGTTTCAGCAATCTGAAGCAGTAGAAAGCCTTGAGGTTCCCAAACACCGTCATTTAACAGGAAAAGGGAGAAAGGGCAATAATACAAAAAACTTAAAATCCATAGTTACCCAAAACACATACAACACACACACACACACACACACACATCTAAACTAATGGAATGTAAAATAGTAGATAAAACTCAGCCTCTATAGCACCATAAAGTAATAAGAGAAAGTACAAGCCAAGGGACAGACACGATTAATAGCCCCACCCAGCTCTGACACCCATGACCCACGTGGCCCGCATGCCAGTTATCTGTAAAGGTGCAATGGCAGAGTGGGATTGGGATTGCTGGATTGGCATAAGCATTTTCAGATAAAACTGGTTTTTTAAAGATGCAACAAAAATAAAAGCTGTTATTATAGATTCCCTGTTACCATTGTGACAAAATTACTGAGTGAAGAGTAACTCTTTTTAAGGGGGTTGATGTCTGTTTCAGGAGCTTGGGGGGATGGGAGTGAGTACCGCTGGTGTCACTGTTGGTGTCGTTTTGAGATGGGGCCTGTGTAAGCTTAGCTATCCTGGAACTCAGTATATAGACCAGGCTGGCCTCAAATGCAGAGATCTGACTGTCTCTGCCTCCCTATTATTGGGATTAAAAGTGTGAGACACGAAGCCAGGACCAAAGGCATTTCTTTTCTTTTTTTATAAAAGCCCAAACCCACTCTTTCTTACATTTTGTTAGTTTAAGTCCAGGAGAGGTACAGCATCATGGACTCTGTGTCCAGGGGCCTTTGCAGGAAAATTGCTGCAGAATTTAGTTCAGACCATGCCACTGTTTCTGTGGGCCAGAATTACCTTTCCCAGGTTATTCTGGCTTTGTCTGGTTTGCCTCCAGGAGTAACTGAGTTGTTTCTGCATTATACACATTAGTACATCTCTTCCCTGAATAGAGTTCAGTTTCATCTCAGGTATAAACACCTTCAATTTTAGAAAGAGCCATACACTCTCTCTAGTTCCAGAGACCTTGCTTATGCCAGCAAAAATGGCCTTGCATCTCAGCAGAAATAAAAGCATTTTGGTTCTTTTCTGTATTTCAGAAATCCTGTTACCAGCAGACCTCTATGGGTGCCAAGATCTCATTTTTGTTTTTTTAATGAAGAATACATTTTGGCTCACAGCTTTAGAGACTGTAGTCCATAGTCAGTTGCTCCACTGTTTTTGGTCCTGTGGTGAGTCTAATTAGCATCACAGTAGGGCATGCTTAGTAGAACAAAACTGGTCTTCCTGTGGTACCTAGGAAGCAAAAGAGATAGGAAGGGAACTGGGAGCAAAACTAAGCCCTTCAAGAACAGGAATCTAGTTCCTCTAAAGAGGCTCAGCCCCTAAAGTTACTCCTACCTCCCATCAACAGCCCATTCAGCTATGAATTGAATAATCCATTGGTGGCATTAGAACCATCAGGATCCAATTACTTCCCACACACTCCCACTGCTTTAATACGTGAGCTTTGAGAAGACATTTCCCATCTGAGCCATGTGTGGTACCACCCTTCCGTGCTCTCTGTTAACTTAGTAGATCCCATACACTTGGGTATATGGTTTGACATGGTTCATGGAGCCAGGATGTCTAACACACAGAAGATGAAGGATGCCTGCATTGTGGAAATGCAGATCTGAATTCAGAAAACTTAGATTACATACTCGTTTTGTTTCTTTCCTTCTCTGTGTGGATTGGAGCATGTGCTTAACGGCTCTGAGCTTCCCTACCCCATAAAGTTAAGTATCCAGACCAGACCTCAGACCAACAAGAGGAATAAATAATGCAAATCTGAACCCACTGATGACTAAGTTCATGGTGAAGGTGCAAGAGGAACTTAAATAGCCCAGGCCAGGCAAGAGAGCCATGGGCAGACTGAGACCTAGGTAGAGAGAGAGAAGATAGAGGCTTCTCACAGAAAAACCCAGCTCTGGGCTTAAGCCAAAAAGTCTTAAGCTGAAATACCACACCTCCTCCACCCTATCCCCAAGTTCCCTGGGATGATGAGATTATTTAGATTCTGTGGGCTTAAAAGATAGGGAAATATGCCCAGTGTTGGTCAGCATCTTCTGGCCATCTAGGCCTGGAAAGAAGGCCCACTTGAAATTATCTTTCTTCAATTCTGTCTAGCTCAAGTCACTTGACCTTAAAAATCAAAAGTTGGTTTAAAAACAAAAACAACGACAACAAAAGCTTAGGCCCAAGAAATCTCCAAGGCAGAGCTTGTGCATTGCCATATCGAGCTTTATCACAGATCTGGTCATAGCTCTTATTTTAGAATAAGCAGGCTTAGAGATTCCAGAAATTTATACTGTCTTGGGGCAATTCATTCTAGGCTCTGAGCATTTAGAAGATCCCAGTTTCTGCTCACAGCTCTGGGGCCAGGTCTTGCCTTCCTGGTTGGCAAGGGTCGCTTTCCTGCCCCTCTCCTCCCTGGAACCAGAGCCTACACTTGAAGTCAGGCAGGTCCACATAGTCATAGAATTCCCACAGGACTTCCTTCTTTCTTTGCCCGTGACGGACAAGAACCACACCCAATCAGATCCTTGCTAGTATGTGAGGAAAGAAGTAGACAAATGTCCTGGGAAGGAGACCTAGATACAGAAAACCCAAGCACAGCCCCAGATTAAGCCCAAGGAACCCCTTTCATTATTGGGATGGAGTATGGGAAAGTCCCGGGTAGACTACTTACTCTCTGTATAGAAAGCACATAAGAGTGAATGAACAAACCTAAAAATTCAATGCCCCAAAATAAAGTTTATTCTTTGGCACTTCAAACCTGGCAAAGGTTAATATCAATTTATACAATAATTAAATTAGATCAAGATCCCAGAAACGTCACTGAGATCATCCTTGATTCCATGAATAAAAAGGATCTGATAGGGTTAGAGAGATAAAGTAGAGGGGGGGGGCATTAATCAGCCAATGAATACATGTCATTTTCCTTTATTCAAGTGATTCTCATGTTATTCAAATATCCTGGAATTGGTGATGATTTTTTTTCATTCTGAGGTATTTTGATTTTTTTTCATTTTTGGGAAATTTTTCTTCAATGGATAATTTTTAGTTGTCTGCTTTTAAAGGTATTTTGCAGGTTTTAATTTTTTTTTCAAAGTCAAGCTGACACTTCTAGTTCCTTCTGACCAGGCTTCTCTGCATCATGTATAGAAACAGAGCTGTTCTGCCTAGAACCTGTCTGAGAAATTGATTTATATATCTTGTGCCCCATAGCATCCATTTCCTCAAAGATATAACCCAGGGGCTCTGTGTATGACGCTGGGCACTTGCCCAAATCCTTGGGAGTAAAGCTAATGGAATAAGTAGTCTGACCCTCTACAGGGATGTTTCTTCGAGGGCCAGCCCAGGCAGGCTTGTAGTTTTCAGTAACGATAGGCGGATGAGCCACATAGCATGTCTTAGTGGTGGTCTGGCAGTCCAAAGGCTCAACAGGCAAGTTCAGATGGAGAGCGGGTCTGATTGGCTTTGTCTTCACGGCTGCCCACTGCTTGAAGTCATCCTTGGAGGTGGTGGAGCTTTCAAAGCGTTTGCTCTTCTTAATGGAAGGCACAGGTCGGCAAGTTATAGCAGGGCTACCCTTGAGGTATTTGTAATGGGTCTGCACAGTTGTCAGAAGATCCATCTTCTCCTCAGGAGGGACATACACGACGGGAGCTTTGGGGACACTCTGGGGCGTTGGCCAAGCTTGGAATTTCTCCTGAGCCTCAGTGATGTTCCCGAAAGGTGCATCATGCACAGGGAACTTGGCTGGAGGTTTTGTGCTCTTGGCAGGCTCCCCTATCAGGCCTCGGTAGGACTCTTTGTGGGTGGTCAGGTTCTCAAAGGGAATATCGCAGGGTATAAATTTCTCTGCCTCTTTGACGAAGCGCTTCTCCACAGGGTGGGGCACATAACTCATCTTGTAGTTAGTCAGATCTTCCAAGGGGATGTTGTACAGCTTCGGCTTGGCTTGAGGCTTACAGTTCACAGTAGTCACCAGGCCTTTCATGGTATAGTCATCCTGATGTGTGGTTCTGTATTCAAACTTGGCAGACTCTGGCCGGTACTTGTGTGGAGGACGAAGAAGCTCCCGTCTTGGTTGGTTCCAGGGTAAATAATCACCTGAAATTAAAGAAGAGGTAATCACTGATCAATCAGGTCTCCTAACTTGCATGTGTTTTAAAGAGCCCTAAAGCCGAAAACCAGTTTCCAATGAAAATCTCTGGCCTAACAGAACAAAGAAGATCCCTGCTACCATCTTGGGCATACGCTTGCTAGTTCAATATCATGGAGCTTGCAGCCTGTTGTGCAGAGAGACAAATCTACCTAACTTCTCAGATGCCATAATGCCATACACAGAGGTTTTAGAGACCTAGGGTCTACCGAACCTACTCCAACAGAAAAGTCTGATCCAAAGGCAGCTTTTACCTGTGCGAGGAAAGGGCCATCTCTCCGTGTCAGAGTGCATGAAAGATGTACTCTGTGCAGAAACACAGAGACTCATAACCTACCACTGATGATCTACCAGCCAAGCCAACCAAGTCTACTTGGTCAGAGTAACTACTACTGTGTCCCCAAACTACTCATGTCTAATCCATGTGCACCAAATGCACTGCTCCAAGGGAGTAAGAGTATATGACGTTGCCTAAAGACAGACTTGCCGCAGCTGCCTCATCCTTAGTTATTTGTATATTAATTTTTCTCTTCACAACCCCCTAATGAAACATATACTATCAAAGTACTTACTTTATAGATGCAGAAACAGAAGCACAGAGAAACTCACACCCAATTTCACTAATTCAAATTAAAAAAAAAAAAGGCATGGGCTCACACCCAGATTCAGAAACCATAGACAAACCTACTCCACTCTTGAGAACATTATACACCAGCCAGTTGTACTCGAGCCTTTCCAAACATAATCTGACATCTTCACTGTCATCCTTTATGACAATTGTGATTGTCTCTATTTTTCATATTTCCAAAAGACAATCTCAGAGAAACTTAAGAGCTTGCCCAAAAATTTAAGTCATAGACCTGACTCCACAGCCATGCTTCCAAATGTCCCCAAGTCACAGCAGGGCACTACATTTTTTAAATAAAGACTGAAAAAGAAGCTGGGCAGTGGTGGCGCATGCCTTTAATCCCAGCTCCTGGGAGGCAGGGGCAGCCAGATTTCTGAGTTCGAGGCCAGCTGGTCTACAGAGTGAGTTCCAGGACAGTCAGGGCTACACAGAGAAACCCTGTCTTGAACGACAAACAAACAAATAATGAAAAAGAATTACCAGGGAAGATCGGTGTTTGAAAAGTGAAGATTGGCCAGCTAAACCAAGTGCACATTCATCTCAAAAGAGGAACCTCTGTGGTGGGTTAAAATGGCTAAGATGAAAAGACTCAGCCCAAAAGAACTGTGCACTGGAGGAGCAGATACCTCATCAGACACTTTCTGAAACCACTTTATCCCAAATCTTCAGGACAGCTCAGAGACTAAAAGGCCAGCTGAGAGCAACAGAACAGCAAGCATTTCGCACACTGCCTTTCCTTTCATAATGCCTGGCTCACAATGGAGGCTGGTATGGCTCCATTGTTCTCCTTTACGAGGGCTAAAGAGTCACAGGAGCAATCCTAGTGAGCCCTCTGAATCCACAAGTTCTCTTGAAGCCTGGGACAAGTGACCAACTGCAACTTCTCAGGAGCCTAGGACTTATGTAATCAATAGGAGTGAAGGCCACAGGCATAATTTTTAACAGCTTTGTAGAGGTACAATTTACATAACAAAACAAGCCACCTATGAAACCTTTGTAACACTACACATATCTGGTTTTTTAAAATGCTGCTGTTTTGGGTTTGTTTTCAGCACATGCTGATTGTACAGTATGCTGGGTTCCATTGCAACCATTTCACACATGCACATAATGGACCATTGATCCTACTGTACATACTCTGTTATGGTGTGTTATGCTCCAAGGTAGTGGTTCTCCACCTTCCTAATAATATGACCCTGTAATACAGTTCCTTATATTGTGGTGATCCCCAACCATAAAATTATCCTTAACAGTAATTTTGTTACTGGTAAGAATCATTACGTAAATATCTGTGTTTTCCAATGGTCTTAGGTGACCCCTGTGAAAGGGTTCTTTGACCCGCAAAGAGGTCGTGACCCACAGGTTGATAACCTCTGCTCTAGGAGTTCATGCATCTCCATCTGGTGGTGCTATTTGGTGAGGCTGTGGAAGCTGTGGGGTGAAGGACGCTGTTGGCAGATGTAGAACACTGGGAACAGGCCTTAAGCATTATAGCCAGGCGGGGTTCTAACCCTTTCTAGGCTTTCCTGATCTGCAGATATGTAAGGAGGAGAGATTGCAGGCCCAGAGGGCAGACTACAGGCTGCTTTTGTGAGTGCCAGCAAGAGAGAGATTCAGAATAAGAAAAAGAAAAAAATAGGCTTCATCACAACGAGATTCAATCAAGGAAAGGCTTTCTTTTTTCTTTTACAAAAGAATCCAAAGGATACTAAATAAAGACAGAACCAAAGCTATACCACCATGCAGAGAAGGAAACGAAAATTAGCCTCAGCCCAGCAGTTCCATGACGGGAAGGACATAGACCTCAGAGGCCAAATGAAGCCAGATGAACCAGATGAAGTCAAATCAGTCCTGGCCTCAAGTCAAGCTCACAGCCATCAGGAGTCTTGATACAGTTACAAGTGTTGATGAAACTACAACTCCTCCAGTCAGCAAAAGAAAGAAATTCCATTTTGTCAAGTCACATGGTTCAGAGGGCAGCCATGAGCTGAGAGAGATAAACCCATTGTACAAAACTAGCTATCCTGGAGCCCAGGAATATCTACTAGTTAAGAAGCCTCACTTTGGCCTGTCACAGTCCGTAGGTGAGGGATGGCCCAGAGACAGTTATGGAGAACAGAAAGACTGAAGGGCATAAGCCAAGGAAGGGTAGTTCAGGCTAGGAAGCACAAGAGAAAGACAGCCCCTCCCTCAGTGACCTCAAGCAGGCCTCATCAACAGAGTTACTCTGAAGGGTGATAACTCTGAGCCTGAGGGCAGCAAGTGCATCAATGTCTAGAGTCACCTATCTGCCTGTCTTCCCTGCTGTAAAGGCCAAGAATTCTTCATTTTCAGGGGTATGCATGTATGCCCAACAACATTCCCTCCTGTGAGAGGCCATCAAAGTTTCAGAAGTATTCAACCTACATCATCACAGTACTGTGCCTGCTTTCCATACTCCCGACACGACTGGAAGATACCCTTCAACTAACACAGTCACCAGGTTCTCAGGGGGAAGAAACTCTGCCCAGCTACAGAATACAAAACTAAGTGTGCCGAAACTCCTCATACTCAAAGAAGGAAAACTGTTACTGTAAAAACAAGTTTGACAGACATCAGACCTGTGTCCTACAGAAACTCGATATAGTGGTATAAACCAAAGGAAAGACCAAAATTCAAGTTGAAGGGAACTTCCTTATCACTATTGTCCCCAAGAATCATGCCTTATTGATAAAGATATAGAGACCAAAATTCAAAGGATGAAATCAATCTATGGAGCAAACCCAACCAAAAAGCAAGCTGGTGTAGTCATTCTGATATCTGATAAAAATTACCACAGCTCAAAATTAGATGAGATTAAAAGACCACTGCATGTTAATCGGGGAGGGGGGTGATTTATAAAGAAGATACAGAAATTTGTGACCAAACCAGCATGCTGCTTGTCCAAAAACACAACTACCAACCAATGAAATACAATAGAAGACCCAAGAATAAATGTACACAGTTACAGCCACATCATTTTTGACATAACTTTCAAAAACATGCACTGGAGAAAAGAGAGTCCTTTCAACAAATGCTACTAGAGAAACCAGATTTCCATAGGCAGAAGAATAAAATTAAATCCACATCTCTCACCCTGCACAAAAAGTCAAAAACCTTAATGGAAACTTTAATCTTTGAAAACTGTTAACAGAAAGTATAAATGAAACACTTCAACATGAAGGCAGGAAGAGAAAGGGTGTCCTAACCATCACCTCAGTGACATAGGAACTAACTACCAATTGCCAAAGGGGATTGTGTAAACTAAAAAGTTTCCAAGCAACAGAGGAAACAATCACCAGAGAAAAGTAATAACCTCGAGAGTAAAACACACACACACACACACACACACACACACACACACACACACAATTCATTGTTGACTCCATATCATACAGGGGATTAATACCTAGTATACATAAGGAACTGCAAAATAATTAAAACTCAAATAAGTATATAATCTAATAAATAAATTGATTAATGAACTGAATAGAACGTTTGCAAAGGAATAAATAAAGTGGTCAATGATATTTTTAAAGTGTTAATATCCTTAGCAATTATCAAAATGCAAATTCAAATTTTTAAGATTCCATATCACCATAGGCAGGATGGCTATTTTCAAGAAAACAAATGACAAATGCTGGCAAGGTTGTAGGAGAATAGGAACCTCTGTTTATTACTGGTGGGAATGTAAGTTCGTGCAGCCAGTCTGAAGTCAAGATGGAGGTTTCTCAAAAAACTGAAGGTAGAACTACCATATTAACCTTGTACACAACTTTGGGTATAAAACCATCATGATGGACTGTACTTGCAAATCTTCTATAAGTTGTTTTGTCAGGCATTTAGTCACAGCTGAGAATGCGTGTATTTATCCTGATGTTTTCAAAGTTTTTGGTATTCTTATATGGTCTCCCGTCAGCTTTGAAAATCTATGAGAGAGAGATTAGAGAGAGACAATCTTTTGCATGTGAATATTCAATTTTCACAACATAATTTGTTTAAACATTCTCTTTTCTAGAATACATTTTTCTTTGTACTTCTGTTGAAAATCAAATGTCCAGAGGTGCTTAGACTCATTTCTGGGTATTCATCTCTATCTACTCCACTGGTTAACATGTCTATTTTGATGCCTAGACAATGCTGGATTCTGCCCCTGTGGTTATAGTGCGATGGATAGCAGGTACTGAGATGTTTGCTGCTTTATTCTTTTGTTTAGGGCTGTTTCAGCTATTCGGAGTATTCTATGCTTCCATACTTATTCCAGAAGTTCTTTTTCAAGTTCTGAGAAGAAGGTCACAGATATTTTGATATGGTGGCCATTTTAGCAATGTGAATTCCACTGTTCCATGACCTTGGGAAGCCCTTCCAGCTCACAGATGTAAAGGTCTCTCTCTACTCATTGGTTAGGTTTATTTTATTCTTTTTAAAGCTTTCATAAATGGGACTCTTTTTCTGGTTTATTTTTTACCAGGTTTATTGTGGGTGTATTAAGCCACGATTTCTTTAGTGTTTATTTTGTATTCTACTACTTTGCGGAACATTCTGGGCCTAAGAGTATTTTGTTCGAATCTTTAAGATATTCAAATTATAGAATCCTACCATCTGCAAATAGGTATAGTTTTACTTCTTCCTGATTTTCATCCTGGGTTTTTGTTTTGTTGTTGTTGGTAGTGGTGGTTGGTTAGTTCATTGTTTTGTTTGTTGTTGTTCTCTTCTTTTGGGAAGGTTGGGGGAGTGTTGTTGCCTTTTGCCATATAGCTATTGCATCATCACATTGCATGGTTGAAACCTGACTTCATGCAAGCATGCACAGTCACAGAGCTCTCTGTTAGAATATGTTTGGCTGGTTCCCACAGATCTTGACGCTGTGTCTCCATTTTCGTTTGATTCTAGAAATGTATTAACTTCTCTAATTTCTTTAATGATCCACTGATTATCCCAACATGTCTCGTTTAATCTCCCTGTTTTTATAGTTGTTCTTGCTCTTGATTTCTAGTTTTGTGACATTAGAATCTGGTAAAGATAAAAGATATGCTGAACTTGGTGGCCTTTCATCCCAGCACCCAGGAGGCCATGAAAGACAGATTTCTATGCATTCAAGGTCAATTTGATTACATAGCAAGTTCTAGGACAGCCAGAGCTATACAATGGGTCACTATCTAAAATATAAAATACATACATAAGTAAAAAAGCAGTAGTGAGATATTTTTCTATTTAAATTTTACTGAGACATCTTCATAGCCTAAAATATGGTCTATTTTGAAGAAAATTCCACACATTTTTAAGTATATTTGCCATCACTGAATGGAATAGTCTAATTTGATATGTAGGGTAGTTTAATGCTAAAGTATCTTTGTGGCATCTTTTGGTCTGGGTGAGAAGAGGCATTGAAATTTGTCACTATTATTGTATTGAAGGTTTACTTATTCCTTTCTCTCAGATTGTCTTTGGGGGCAATTACATTTAAGTTTCTTGTCTTTTAACTCTATTTTATTTTTGCAGTGCTGGGCATCCTGAGCTGTATGCAGGCCACTCAAGTGGCTATCCCCCCCGCCCCCCCAGCTATACCCTCAACCCTCTTTTTCCCGTATGGGGCAAGGTTAAAGTCTACATGCATCTTCTGTGTGCAGCTATCCACCTGTCCCAGCACCACTTACAGAAAAGATTCCCGTTTTCCATGCTGCACTGCTTAGCTATCCTTGCATGAGGCCTTCGGTTCCCCCCCACACACACACCCAGGGGCTTGCTTTTGTCCTCCCAGTTCAACTACACTGACGTCATACCTGTCTCCATGACAACACAGTCTCCCCAGCACCACAGTTTTTAATACAGTTTTTAAGGTCTAGTGTAAATTAAACTTTGTTCTTATTTTTAAAAAAATAAAATAAAATAACTCACTGGTTTATTTGAATTTCATATGTAGCATTTAGATTGTATTACCAATAAGTTTTTAAAATGCTGCTGAAAGGTTTAAGCAATTGTAAAGAGTGTGTAGCTCAATTTAGAAATAATGGACCAGCCAGAGGGCTCAGCAGGGAAAAGCACTTGCCAGGCAAACCTGAGTCTATCCCTGGAATCCACACTGGAAGAAAAGAACTGACTCCCAAATGTTGTTCATGTACCCAATGCTCACACATACACACAATAGAACACAAAATCAACCTTTTAAGTAGAAACAATTCATTCTACCTTAACATCTTTTTTTAACCTCTTTTTTTATTAGATATATTCTTTATTTACATTTCAAAAATTGTCCCCTTTCCTGGTCCCTCTCCCCCACAAAAAAAATCCCATAAGCCATCTCCCCTTCCCCTGTTCCCCAAGCAACCCTCTCCTGCTTCCCTGTCCCGGTATTCCCCTACACTGCTGCATCGAACCTTTCCAGGACCAAGGGCCTCTCCTCCCTTTGATGTCCAACAAGGCTATCCTCTGCTGCCTATGTGTCTGGACCATGGGTAACTCCATGTGTACTCTCTGGTTGATGGTTTTGACCCTGAGAGCTCTGAGAGTACTGGGTGACTCATATTGTTCCTCCTATGGGGCTGCAAACACCTTCAGCTCCTTAGGTCCTTTCTCTAGTTCCCCCATTGGGGACCCTGTACCCAGTTCGATGGCTGGCTGAGAGTGTCCCCCTCTGTATTTCTCATGCACTAGCAGAGCCTCCAGGTGACAGCTATATCCGGCTTTAGTCAGCATGTACTTATGGGCATCGATAATAGTGTCTGGGTTTTGTAACTGTATATGGGATGGATCACTATGTGGGTCCCTCAATGGAGGAATGGATACAGAAAATGTGGTATATTTACACAATGGAATACTACTCAGCTATTAAAAACAATGAATTCATGAAATTCCTAGGCAAATGGGTGGAACTGGAAAATATCATCCTAAGTGAGGTAACCCAATCTCAAAAGAACACACATGGTATGTACTCACTGATAAGCGGATATTAGCCCAGAAGCTCAGAATACTCAAGACAGAGTTCACATATCAAATGATGCCCAAGAAGAAGGAAGAACAAAGTATGGATACTCTGGTCCTTCTTAGAAGGGGGAACAAAATACCTACAGAAGGAGATACAGAGACAAAGTGTGGAGCAGAGTCTGAGGGAAAGACCATCCAGAGACCACCCTAACATTTCTTAATCTTAATTCATGAATACGGAATAGTTCACCATTTGTTTACAACCTGATTTCTCTCTACACTTAATTTTCAATGCACACCTCATACATTTATCCTTTCAGTTTATTAAATATTGTCTTCACTTCAAGCTATTGAAGACTGGTTTCTCTGCGTGTGGTACTCATCCATGCATGTACATGTACAGGCAAGAAGCCAATATCACTGAATTCCTTCGGTGCCCTCTACCTTATTTTCCTGGGGATAGGATCTCTCTCCCCAGGAAAATAAGGTAGAGGGCACCTGGAGCTAACTATTTGGGCTAGACCAATAGACCAGGGAGGTCTTAGAACCACCATCTCACTTTCTTACCTCACCCCGCCCTGGGGCTACAGGCACACACCACTATGCTGGCATTTTAGATGGGAGCTAGGGATCTACCCTCAGGTCTTCACGTTTCAGCAGGAAATCTCTTTGCCACAAGCTACTTCCTCAGCATGGAGAACTGTTTCTTACGGTGACCTTTTCTGTGTATAAATGATGCTAGGAATCACACACAGGACCTTGAGCATGCTCTAACACTCCTTACCACTGAGCTGTATTTCCAAGCCCCAGAGATGTTATTTTCAATTCCATGCTGGTTGTCAGGACCAATATATAGAAATAAAATTGATTTATGTAATACTCCTCAAGACTGACATGACAAACAAATGCATCATCACTTCTTGATATTTAGTACTATCATTCCTGTGGGCATGCGTACTGTGTGTGTGAGCACGTGTCATACCTGATGGGGAGGTCTGAGGACAATTCTATGGACTTGATCTCTCCTTCCGTCTTTACATAGGATCCAAAGGTCAAACTCAGGTCCCCAGATTTGTGTGGCAAGTGCCTTTACCAGCTAGGCTATCTCCACAGACCTTATTTATTAGTTCTATTTATTTTTTTTTTGTTTTGGAAGACTCTCCAGACTTATCCACAGGATTGTATTCTCTGAAAATAGATAATTTCATCCTTATTTTAAATTTTAATTGCATTTTTATTTTTATTTATTGTGGAGCACATGTGATGGATTGAACTCAGATGACAGACTTGGTGCCAGAACCTTCTCCTGCTGAGCCATTGTGCCAGCCTTCCTGACAACCTTCTAATCTGCATGCATTTGGTTTAGTGAGTTAGGCCAGTTCAAGACCCTGTCTCAAAAAAAATCTGTATAGAGATCCACATTTATGTTTATAAGCACTATCTCCATGTAGACTTGCATTCTGTCTGGTATCATTTACTTTGAGCCTAATGATTTCATCTAAGAACTTTGTAAGATAGGGCCTCTCTGTTTTCATCTGGAGACATCATTTTGCCTTCCATTTCAGAAGCATAAAAAACAGTCAGTATGCCGGACAGTGGTGGCTCATGCCTTTAATCCCAGCACTTGGGAGGCAGAGGCAGGCAGATTTCTGAGTTCAAGGCCAGCCTGGCCTACAGAGTGAGTTCCAGGACAGCCAGGGCTATACAGAGAAACCCTGTCTTGAAAAACCAAAAATAAATAATTAAATAAAAAATAAAAAACAGTCAGTATAAAATTCATGATAGTTTTCAGCATTTCAATATGTCAACCCACTGAATGTCTCATTCTTCTGGATAGGAACCTCATTTCCCTCTGTGTGATGAAATGGTTCTCTTTGGTTCTTTCCAAATCTTTGTCTTTATTTTTTTCTATTCTGATAATAATGCAAGAATTTCTTCATGTTTATACTATTTGCATAGCGCCTCTTGACTGTACAAGTAAACTTTGTACAAGTTTGGGGTACTTCTGTAATTCATTCTTTAATTACCCTCTATCCCTTCTTTTTTGTGTGGGGAGGCTCCCATTATGAGTATATTGCTAATCTTGATGGCTTTCTTGAATCTCTTAGTTTCTGTTTATTTTTTAATTCTCTTATTTTCAGGTTAAATAAACTTTATTTGCCTTTGTTTCACTGATGCTTCTGTCAACTCAACATTGCTGGTAAACTTCTTAAGTTTAAAAAAAAATAGTTGTTTCCCAACTCTGAATCTTTTATTTTACTCTTTATGATTTCCCTGTATTGGTACTTGCTAGCTGATGAGTGTCTTTGTTAGGGTTTTACTGCTGTGAGCAGACACCGTGGCCAAGGCAACTCTTATAAAGACAACATTTAATCGGAGCTGGCTTACAGGTTCAGAGGTTCAGTCCATTGTCATCAAGGTGGGACCATGGCAGCATCCAGGCAGGCATGGTGCAGGAGGAGCTGAGAGTTCTACATCTTCATCTGAAGGCTGCTAATGGAAAACTGGCTTCCAGGCAGCTAGGACTAGGATATTAGAGCCCATGCCCACTATGACACACCTACTCCATCAAGTCCACACCTCCTAATAGTTCCAATCCCTGGCCCAAGTCTCTCTCTCCCTGTATCTTTCCCCCTCCTCTCTCCCTTCTCCCTTTCTTTCCTTCCCCTCCTGTAAGAGTCAAAGTGCCTTAGATACTATATGTTCCCTCCTTTAGGATTTATTATCTTTCCTCCTATTTGGAACCCCTTGCCCCCATTCTATAATCTTTTCCTCTGCAGTGTGTGGTAACTGATGTGTTGCCTGTTAAGTCCACTTCCTGAGATTCATCCTCCATAGCTTAGTAGTTAGTCAGCAATTGATGGTAAGTTAGACTCACGTACCTCAGATCGCTGAAGTGCATCACCTGGGAGCTAGAGAGTAGAGATCAAGTGCTTTACAAATTCAAACTGGTTTTTTTTCTTTTTTTCTTCTTCTTCTTTTTTCATGTCTCTAACACACAGATATGAGCCTCACATTCAGCCAGAGACAGCACCCAGCCTGGCCTATAAAAACAACTTTTCAAATAGCCAGGCTACATCTGAGCTTATCAAGGACCTCTGTGTGCATCTCCCTACGAAAGTTCTCATACATCTACTTACTTTGCTCGCCGTCATTCCCATAAACCTAGGATTGGTTGCACAAGTTGTTATCTCTGTACGGTTTTTCCCATTACGTAACTTCTTCTTCTTTGTCAAAACTCTCTCGTTACAATCAGCTCAGACTCTTCTAACAGTGCTGCTGCTTTTTCTCCCCCTCCCCCAACTCCTCCCCTGCTCCCGCAGAGCTACTGCACTTGAGGAACTGGGGGAGGAGTGTGGCGAGCTGACAGGAGCCACTCCAGAATAAATCCCATCAACACCCACTGTCCATAAGTCAATCATGTCTCTTGAATAAGTGCTCGCTCTCAATATGTCCTGTGCCTTTGGTTGGTTTCCAGAGTCTCAAAACAGTTGATTTTACCACTTTGTCAAGTTTTATTGTTGCTTTTGGGGAGAGGAGGTTTACTAAACTTCTACCTCTCCAGAAAACCCGATATTCCTACCCCACAGGCATGCTCCTAAGTTTATTTTAGGCCAGTAATACTACCAACTAGCTATTCAAAATTGGCTTCATTTTAATTGAAAATCTAATCTCTCTCCAGGAGCCATTAATGGCTCTATCAGCATCTTGAAAGCATTAGGGGGCCTTAGCGGGAACCATCTTGCTGAATACAAACCACATGTTCAACCCACCACACGTCGTTGGGCCGCCCTGAAATGCAGCATCTACCTGTAGATACCATCACACTGCCTCGAGATACTTAAGGGTGAGGAGAACGGAACTTCTCTGGACCTCTCCTCTGATGGATGAAGTGTTAAGAAAACAGGTTCCTAAGCTCAAACTTGTCTCATGGGACTCCTGATCACCAACAACATAGTTGAAACCACATTATTATTCAGCATCTGACTTCCTCCACCTAGCAACTATTTTAAAAAAAGCTCCATAAGGCCCCGAAAAACCTCAGAATTCCACATGACAAACTATTCACACACCAGTAAAGCCCTTCGAGGCCAGAGTGTCATGTGGGTAATTGGCAAGAACCTTTTTAAAGGGGTTTATTACTCAATAATAATGTCCAAAAAAAAAAAAACTTAGCGAAGCCTAAAGCTGAGCATCAAATAATTACACTCTCCATCTTTTCAATTGCCCAGTGTTTTGAAAATGTCACAAATTACAACCAAATGCTGCTAAGCATATGTTATTGGTGAGTTCTTTACTTTCTTTCTTACTTTCTTTCTTCACTTTCTTTTTTCTTCTTTTCACCACAATAAATATACTAGTCATGAGTAGAAAAGTTTTAAATATCTTTTTTCTCACAGAACTAAAATAAACAAAATATATAAGCAAACTATAACTGGCATGCATTGAAATGTACATATTAGGTCTTCAGTTTCTGTCCTTGACAGCCCTCTTTGGAAAGACAGACAGTAATATATGCCCAGAAATTGTAAAGATTACTGGGAAAAGAGTTACTAAAGCAGCAAATTTTCACAAAAGTCATTCAAGAGGCAATAAACCAAAAAATGAAGCTAGAGTACAGTGCCTCTTACATGCGGAAAGTGACTCAGGACAGACCCAAGGGCAGGGTAAATGTCATGTGCTTTCCCCAAACCTTACTCCTGCTCCTGGCTGGGACCTGTGGAGTAACTGGCAGGATGGTGATCTGAATGTAGTTATTTGAAGCACGGACTGTCATCCGTGCTGTAAGCAGTGGTTCAGAACTACCCATTCGTTTATTCCTTCCTTACTTCCCTCTGCAGAAGTCCCTGTGCTCAAATGATGAGAATGGGTACAGGGAATTTAAGGCAGAGCTTTGGAAGTCATGGTGTCGTAGAAGGAGATCAAATCAACTACTCACGTTTTTAAAAACATAAGTGCTTTTTATAGTTTGAATCACACCTTCCACTCCAAACGCAAAAGTTAAAATTTAGTTTCCACTGTAGTGATATAAAGAGAAGGGGCCGTTTCAGAGAAGTAATCAGTCTTGAGGGCCCTGTTCTCATGAACGGAGTTGTCCCTTAAAAGGGTTAGAGGGAACTCGCTCAAGGACTTTATTCCTTCCCTGTCACCTGTATGAGCCAACACATCCTGGAACAAGGATCTGTACTCTTACCAGACTACAGATGATGGGCATCCGAAGGTTAAGGGAAATAGGAAAGAAGTAGACCTGGACCTCTGACTGCAAGCCAAGATTAGTTTCATCAGCAGAATGTCTATGGTTCTATTGGGGTAGGCGGAGATGGAACTGGATAGACAACGGGGACATGTCAGAAAGCTGGAGGTGGAACAGACTGGAGCCTGTTTATTTTTATAATTTCTGTATATTTATTTTAAGGAATGAAGAGTTCATTGGGAGCAGTAGTGAAGAGTTTTCTTTTGATAACACCACAGGACTTCCTCCATCCTTGCTACTGCCTAAGAAAAGCGAGGCACAGATGACAGGTCATCCCCAGACCTGTCAGTGCATAGGATAGGAGCAAGAAAACTACACTGAGTTCCTCTTCAAATCCTATAACCTCACTGAGAGCGAAAGCATGCACAAAGCACCTAGAGGCAAGGGGAATTTGGATTGAGCCTGCCCTATCAGTGCCTTACTCCCTCTTCTGCTTGCTCCAGGTTAGCTCAGTTGTCCTGCTTTCCCAGGCTCTGAGATACCCCATCTCCATCTTCAGGCAAACACTGGCTGAAACAGAAAACGAGCACACCCTATAGAGGCACACCCAGCCCCATGATGCGCCGATCATATTGACTCCTTTGTAAAGCACCTGTCCATCGCCCTGTGAGGGAGCTGTGACGGTTACTTGTAATTGTCAACTTGAAACAACATAGAATCTCCTGAATTTCACATCTCACTGAAATGTGGATAAATGTGGATGAGAGTATATACAGGTATATATGTATATGCCCAGATCAGATTAGCCTGTGGACATACCTGTGAGGAAATGCTAATTGGGTGAATTGGGGTGGTAATAAAATGTTATATTGAGTGAAGTAATCCAAATTCAGAAGATAAATGCCACGTTTTCTCATATCTGTGGTTCCTTGCTCTAAATCATCAGAGATGAGTCCATAACCCAGAATAGCCACAAAAATCAGATGAGAAAAAGGGACCATAGAGATGTGGGAAGAGTTGTAGAGGGGAAAAGGGAAAGTAGGAAGATGGAGGGGGGGCTTTAAATTAGGGGTGAGGAGAGAGATCATTACAGAAGGATACAGAGGGAGGATAGCAGAATGCTTGAAAATGTCATAGGCAATCATAGTTTATATTTACTTAGAATTACATATAATATATGTGTATGTACATTTGTAAATATATGTATATACATATATATGTATATTCTTTTAATGAAGTTATAACACAGAGTGATAATGCTGCCCCCCCAAAAGCCATAGACTATCTGGTAGAAACCCCAGTACAAGGCATGAGAAACCTCCTTTTGAGTTGGTTAAGGAAGTCTAAGAGATTCCTAAAACAATACAGGCTATTTCTGCTTCCCTTAGTTGCCTTCCAGAGTTGATTTTAGGTTCCTATTTCTGAAGATGTACACACTTTGGAATCAGAGGACTAGAGCTGGATCAGACCCTTACAGCCTCCACACTGAGGACTAGATTTCACAGTATAGGAAGGTCCTACACAGGCTGTCAATGGAGGGAAGCAACCAATATCTCTACTCAGCTGTGATGCCTGTGATCGACAACCAATGGCCAGCATGGCAGAATATCCCTAATGCACAGTAGTGGCACTTACATCTTGGTAGTAATCAACAACTGTGGAATTGGACTTAGGGTCTGCCCCCAGGAGAGATATCATGCCTGGTAGTAGAAATATAGTCAACTATCCTGACTGGTGAAATCATGTATTTTAAGAGGAGAACCTACTATAGCCACTTTATAAAGTCAGTATAATTACTGTAAAATTAGTTATCCTTATACCTACAGATAAACACACTCTCCAGCCCTCATCTGCTTCTCTTTGCAGCAGATAGAGACTATTATGGAAAGCCCTAACTGCCCAAAAGGCAGAAAACAAGTGATCACGGAGTGACCAGCCCCAGCTGATACATCTACAACATGATTCCTGCTCCTAAGGATCAGAGGATATCACATAAGAGAGGGTAGAAGATAAGAACCAGAGGATCAGGAAGTCTACTGTAAGAATTGTCTCTCCTAGAAATGACAAGAAAACATCACCAAGGATACTTCGACAATATGGCAGCCTGAATAAGACCTGAACAATGACAATGCCAGTGGACATGCTAATGTAGAAGAGGGAAAGCTCACTTAGCTCCAGCCCTAGGTACAGAACTACATGCAACTAATGGAAGGTGAGTGAGGGACAATCATTTTCCCTAGGGAGGTGCCCCCTAATTGATTCCATACCAAGTAGTCAGCCCTAAAAAATCATTCCTATATGTATAGATGGATATATATGGATATTATATATATTGCCAGACTCATCAAGTTGTATTTGTGTATATATGTAATTTAATATTTAATAGATTATATGTAATAAATATATAAATAATTAATATATGATATATAAGATACAATATGTGATATATATGATATATAATATGTGATATATGTAATATATATAATAGTTAAAGGAAAAGAGACTATTAATTTGAGAGGGAGTAAGGGAAGATGTAGAAGAAATTAGAGGGAAGAAATGGAGAAGGAAAATGATGTCATTTTATTTTATTTTTTAATTTGTAAAAAATACCTAAATACAGTGATTCATGCCTTTAAACCCAGCACAGGCAGAGGCAGACAGATCTTTATGAGTTCAAGGTCAGCCTGGTCTAAATGGTGAGTTCTAGGCCAGCCAATTCTACATAGCAAGACTTATGCATAGATTTATCTCAAAACATAACTAAACAAAATAAATTGTAAAAAATACAAAGTAATTTGCATGAAGAGAGAGACCGACAGACAGACAACTTCCGGTCTATCCAAGGAAACATTTAAATACAAGCCTGCACAATAGTTACAAGTGTGCTGGGGTTCCCCAGAGCATGTGTTGTTGGCCATGAGGGGTCTAGGAAATCCTCTGACAGCACGTCACTGCAACCGTTACTGGAGGAATGGTCTGCCCCACATTGGAACCACACTGATAGTGTCCTCTGGCAGAAAAGGTAAGAAGGGAACTGAGCAAGATACTCGAGGCTGAAGCTAAGGGGCCCAAGCAAGCAGGTACCAGAACCAACAGGGCTGCAGAGGAGTTGGTAAAGATTTAACATCTTTAGAACCATAACAACCCAGGGGACTTAATGAGCTGATGGCAAGGTCTAATTTTCTAAGGCTTTGTGGCTCACTTGAAGCTTCGGAATGGACAAGAGATGAAAGGTCAGAGCCGTGCTCGAGTGCATAGTCAAGGCACCATAAGGAGGTGGGATTGGGATTCTGCTAGAGGAAGCAACAACACAAGAGAAGGGAGAAAGTTTGAGACACTGGTTAAAAAGTGAGCTGAAGTGAAATATCAGACAGGAAGCTACATGGGGAGGGACGGACAGAGGAGCAGCTGTTGGTGGAGAAAGAGCCGAAGTATCAACGACCCAGAAGTTCCAGCAATACCGAAGAAGGTTGTCACTGGTGTCGACAAGAGAGCAAGTCGGAAAGATAGGATAGTGGGTTTACAAACCCTTCGTAGGTGGAGCATTTCAGATTATAACAACATTCAGAATACGACTTGACAGAGGTGGCTGTAGACAGAGGAAGAAGGGGATACAGAAGATGAGTAGGTGAAACGGGCAGAGTACAGTCCACCTCAGGAGCAGTTCCAGGGCTAAGGAGAGCATGCAACTCTGTGGGTACCCTGACAAATGGATCACACCCCGCAGGAAGATTCTTCCATCACTATAGTCCCCCATCTCCTCTGCCACCTCCAGCCTGCACACTTGGCTTGATTAATAATAATAATAATAATAATAATAATAATAATAATAATAATAATAATAAACCTTCAGTACAGCCCCACAGACCCCATAGTATCCCACATCAACTGTTTAGCCTGTCTGCTTGGGACAATAGTGTACATCACAAGCGTGAAGAGCTACTGGTGATAAACCCAGCTTCTCACTCCCTGACCTCAGGCTTTGCGGCTGTGTGCCACAAATGTGGACTGGTATTCTGCCTCCCCAATCCTCAGGACTGCATAGCTCGTCTCTCTCCTAAAAGGTCAAAGACTGGTCATTATGCTCCTATATCATGCCTAGTATGGAACAGATACCATATAAAATGTGCAGATTTCAAAAATGTCAGGGGAAAAGAAAGGGTACTATTTGGAAGAGGCAGAGGACCCAGTAGGAGAGGGAAGACATGAACAAGGGAAGGTAACAAAAGAAAGGGGTGGCCGGGCGGTGGTGGCGCACGCCTTTAATCCCAGCGCTTGGGAGGCAGAGGCAGGTGGATTTCTGAGTTCGAGGCTAGCCTGGTCTACAGAGTGAGTTCCAGGATAGCCAGGGCTACACAGAGAAACCCTGCCTCAAAAAAAAAAAAGAAAGGGGTGAACACAGTCAGAGTATGATATACATGTATGGAAAGTGTCTCAATGAAACCCATCTCTTTGTGCAATTAATATATGCTAACTAAAAGAAAAAGCAAGAATGAAGACGATCTTGAATGTTTTCACCCTAAAGAGGTGTTTGAGAATACAGATATGTTAGCCTGATTAAAACTGTAGCGATCAGGATTATTCTTTAGGTTGTGCCTTGCCCTGGGTGGCGTTTTACAAAGCAGGACTTGAGTCCATTTTTAGTGCAGAGGAAGACAAGAGGGTGACTCGGCACTCTCCTGTTCTTGTAGACACCATCTGTAGCAGTAGCCAAGATACACAAATGACAACCTCTCCTTCAAAGTACAAAGATGCCACCTATAAATTTACCAAAGCAACCTGGAACATGGGAGCACACGGATGTACTAAAACCACATCAGGGGGCTGGAGAGATGGCCCATGGTAAACAGCACTGGCTGGATCATCCAGCCAGTGTCCATCATTCTGTGCCCATCACTCACAGGATGAGCATACATACATGCAGGCAAATCATTCATATACATAAATTAAAAGTAAATAAATCTTTTTTTAAAAATCAGAAAAACAGGCCCAAGAACTTATAAAACATAAAAAGATGAACAGTGTAATACCCTTACCTGAACACCAAAAGGAGTAGGATCCTAATACTCCAATGATAATGACCCCACACCTGTCACCTGACCACTCAGGATGTCCCTCAAGAGTTCCACCAACAGAGAACTCCCACTTGTCTCCTGGACTTTGAGCTCAGCATGATCTCACTTCTTGATGAGGTCAACTAAATCTCCCAGTCCATCCATCCATCCATCCATCCAATCTTCCATCAGGACCCAGTTTTGCACCTGGCCTCTACTGCATTGCATCTCTACAGTTCCCACATCACTGCAGTTCAGTTCTGCAGACCTTGCAACAGCAATCCAGTTGGGCTGGTAATACTGTATCTGACGACCTTCAGAAAGTCTCTGCATCTCCAACAGCCCCCTGCTTCTGGTAAGGCCCCTTTGAACTCTATGGCATCCTTAGCTCTTTTGCAGCCCCTCTGAAACCTACAGAGAGAGATATAATTGCCAGGCGATAAGTAATGAATGACCTGAGAGTTAACAGTCGTAGTTGGATGGAAATAAAAGACACAGTGTTTTCTCTGGCCAGATTCAAAGGGAAGTCAAGACAAATTGGCCATGTGCAACCAATCAATCCAAAGTGGCTTATGATTTGGTTTTCAATAAATGTTAGCACTGTGAAGAGACACAAATATATCTGTGTTTCTAGCGTAGCACACTTAGGACAAAAACCTTACAGCCAAAACAATAATAATAATAATAAATCTTAAAAGTAGGAGCTAGAGAGATGCTCTTCCAGAGGACATAGTTTGGATCCCAGCATCCATAAAATACAAGCACCTATAACACCAATTCCAAGAGATACAAAGCCCTTCTGGCTCCCATGGGCATGCCTATACATGCCTTATACTTAACACAGATACATACATATACACAAATCAAAAGTAAAATAAATACATAATTAAAAGTAAATATATTTTTTAAAACTTTATACAATGCACATGTTATTAAAACGCCACCTCATGCCATATAAATGGGTATTAATCATTATGTGTCCATTTAAAATACAGATATTTTCAAAAGAATAAATCAATCTAACATAAAAATTTTAAACTAGCAAAACTAATTTATGGTATTAAATTGCTATGATATGGTATAATGGGGCAGGAAATGTAGCTCAGTTAATTTGTCTGGCATTTGGGATGACCTGGTTTCAACACCCAGCATGGAAAAAACCCCACAATGGTTGTGTTCTGCTTCTATAGATGTGGTACTTTTTTTTGGTCAAGCACTGTATGAACAGTAAAAACGCATTGATCTATGTAAGCATACTGCATTCGCTTTCTTATGTTACATTCATATTTCTTGTAGTTGGATGAAAACAAGGAAACTGTAGATTCTTAATTAGCTTAAATTTTAACAGATTCCACCATTGTAAGAGTCAAACAGAAAGCAAGTCAAACAAGGATCATAAAATATATTCTAAAAGGTCAAGATACTGTGCATTTCTGTCACCTGTGGGGCCTCGGCCATGATCACCCAGTTTTGCCACTGTAGCATAGAAGCAATTATAGCAGATGCATAAAAGAATGGATATAGCCCTGTTCCAATATAATGTACCCACCAGAAGTGAACTTCGAATATTGTAATTTTCAACATGTCCTAAAATATTTTTTGCAGTTATTGAAAATTATAAAGCCATTCTTAGCTTCCCATCTGTACAAAAGTAGACTGTTAGCTGGATTTAGCCTGCAGGTAGTGGTTTGACCTGTGCCCTAAGATGATGTGCATATACCCATGTCTTGGTGGGTCTGTAGACTTGGCCTGTCCTCTTGTTAATCCTTCTCTCACCTTTGTAGGTAGGCAGATACTGTATTGTCTTGTCACCATTCGGAAATTTACTGTCCCGAGGTTTGATGAGGCCAACTGGACAGGTAGGGAGGTAGTTAAAATCATGTTTATACGTTGTGAGTAAATCCATAGTCTCTTGACTCCTAACGTGTGTGTCAGGCTGGTGGGATTGCACAGGTAACATTTTGTGAAGCCCAAAATCTCTCCTAGGAGAAGAATAAGCATACGTCATTGGGGTCCTTGCTCGGAAATATACAGCATTGTCCCCTTGGCTCATATTAACCAACATTCTACTCGATCTCCTTACCTTCTATTTTTCTCTCTTCTACTATGGAACATGTCACTACAATTGACTTTTTGCCCATATTCAACCCCTTGGGTATCATCCTGACTCTGCCCCTCAAAGTCACCAAGTCTGACATTCACCAGGAGCAGCCCCTCTACCTTATTGGTTTTTCTTTCCACTTTGGTTCAGACCCTTGCTCTTTTTTACTTGGGCCATGTGACAACCTTCCCCCTCTCACCCTTCTTCTGTTCCAATTGCCTTGGTGTATCCAGAATAAACGGTGAACAAAACATCAGATCAGCTTGCCCAGTGTTTTTAAATGTCTTCCAGATAAAACCCAGCTCTCCCGAGCAATTTCCAAGTTGTCCCACACCTGTCCCCTGACTTACTCCCCACCCCTACCTATACACCACGTGTCAACCACAAGGCTCACTGAGAAGGAAAGCTCTTCTGTAGTGAATCTCCTGCCTGTCTTCCATCCAGCCCCTCTTGTGGGGTTAGCATCTGTTTTTCAGATACACTCACCTTTCTCTGTGTGTTCTCAGGAACTTCTACTAATATTTATCTCCTCTACTCAGTCTTACAGAAAACCCAAAAGAGAAAAAACGTCGTAGAGAGACGGTCTTCACTTCTTTGCTATCTACTGCTGTCAGTGCCCCCCATTATATCAAGGAGAAACAAAACAGTAAAATAGAGAAGACAGGATGCTGTTCACCAAAGTAATCACTTCCCAAATCATCCCACATTTATGACAGGCCCAGGTGGCACCTGTCCATCATGCTGGCCATACTCAGCTGAGTCAGGCTATCCTGCCCACTGCAAGTCTCTACTGCCTATTTCTCCATAAGACCAGTTCCTCCAAAGATGAACTGCCTTTTCCTGAATCCCATTTAGTCAAACAGGACAAGAGAAAAGCAGAATTTTTCCCTTAAAGGTACTAGAGTGAACAGCTCTGTCAATGGAAAGGAGAGATTTCCAGACAGGAAACATTAGGCTAAATACTAATAAAACCTACTTCCAGGCTGAAAGTTGGGGCAGCATTACTGAGCCATGCTTGAGTAGCAAGGGTAACACACTCCACTGTAGACTGTCTTGCATGAATTATACACGGGGTTGTCCATAAACCCAAAGCAGGTCCTGAGCATGCTTGGTGGGATGAAGGAGCGTAGAAGCATGAGAATTAGTCTCCTTGGGACTGCAAGTGGGAAATGGGAGATGCTTCCGCTGAACTCCCATAACACCCTCTTGGTACATCTTAAAATATATCTTAGTAGCAAGAACAGCAACTGCAGCCTGACCCGCCTTCCTAGCAGCCTCAATGTGGGCTAACAGCAAAGGGAAGCTAAGGGACCCCAGCATCAGGAAGTCAATTATATAGATGGGAATTATGGAATAAACAGACTGGCAAGAAGCTAATAAGAAACCAAGGGTCAGGTTCACACTTTTAACCCTCTGAGATTAAGGTTGTGATTTCTCACAACTCAACCAATTGCAGCGAGACACTAGGAGACACTAAGCCTCCACAAGCTGTATGGACCAAGCCTGTATGGACCAATGAAAATGGCCAAAACCCCATCTTAAAATCAGTTAGCCTGAGAGTTACCTTCCTTCTAAAGTTCACCTTCTGAAGAGAAAAATACCTAACAGGATCTGAAGTTTCTCCACTCCCAGGACTAGAGTGGTATTTTGAGGCCACCTTATCTATGTTCAGTGATGGCTAACCAGGCTGTGGTCCCTCTGCACTTCGGAGAAAGAGCAGAAGGTACCAAAAGTCATCACTGAAGAGCAAAGCTACGTGTCCAAGCTTGCACGCTGAGGCCTCCCACCCCAGAGCTCTATTACTACCTTAAAAAGCCTACTTCTCCTCCAAAATGCTATCGTCCAAGGGTAGCCAGACCTGCAGGCTAACAGCTGAAGCAGGCTCAATGCCCCCATCTACTGTCCACCCACAGAAAGCTGCTAAGCAATGCTCACAATCTCACCAGCTCAGAGGCTAGCCTCAAGGAGCTCCTCAAAGACAGAAGCAGACACACAAAACTTCACGCTGAGTTTAGGGAATGGATTCATTACTGAATCTCCTCCCGTACAAAAGATTCAAATCTCATTATAAATGTGCGTCTTTATTTGAATTCATTAACGGGCTATAGAGAAGGCAAATAATAGGGGGAGGAGAAGCCTCTCACCTTCAAGAGAAAGGATCATTTTTAAGTTTGAAGTTTGATTCACTTTTATCTGGCCCAAAAATAGTCACCATGGCTTGCAAATGAATTTTATCAGAACGTATGGGTTTCCTCATTAGATTTTTATGTTGGAAACATTCACTGAGACCTGTCATTAGTCACAGCCTAACTGCCTGGCCCCAATCTCACATAATCTTACATCCTTCAAGTTCATGAAAAACAAAACAAAACAAAAAAAACTTTATTTTATTCTACCCAGAAATTGCTTAAATTTAACAACTTGTTTTCAACATTCAATGGCTTCTCTCTTCCTGTGGTACATTTTCCAGAGTCTAGCTTCACTGTGACTCTGAAGAAAAAGAGGGGGAAAAAAGGTCAAAGATCTAAGTTTTCTTTAGGTAGGTAGCTATAAAAGCTACCCAGCATGGAAAGCCAAGAGTTAAACTCAAATTAAGTACTGGTTAAAGTGGCCCTGCCGGGGAAGTTATAGCAACTTCATTTCAAATCATTTGGCTATGCTAAAGAAAGGTGTTGGGCATGAACAGGGAAAAAGGAAAGGGGAAATTACAGAATTGCTAACGAAAACCATTTGCCTGGAAGTAGGGAATGGAGAATTTTCACAGGAGCCAGGCAAAGTTTACTTTTTTTAATAGTTTAATATTTATGCAAATTTCAGAATTTATTACAGTAGCCACCAGGAAATCAATCATGTTAAAATGTACTCTGTCTTATGGGGTGGGGTAGAGGGGTGGCTTCCTATTTGCCAAAGCAGACTGTCACCATTTCCCTAAATCGCCTGCTTGAACTCTTCATTCACAGACCATCTCCCAACCTGCATCCTAGCCTACAGCTCCACGTCTTTCCCCAACTGTCTCCTTTTTGCCAGTATTTAAATTTGCCCCAGTCTCTCCAATATTTTAAAGAAAAATGAAATACTTTACAATATAAATAAATTAAAATATAATATTTTATTATAAAATATTTTACAATTTTTAATTGGTTATTTTACTTATTTACATTTCAAATGTTCTCCCCCTTCCAAGTTTTCCCTCTACAAACCCTCTATCCTATCCCTCTCCCCCCTGCTTCTATGAGGGTGCTACCCAACCAGCCTCACTGCCCTAACATTCCCCTACACTGGAGCATCAAGCCTTCACAGGACCAAGGGCCTGTCCTCCTACTGATGCCAAATAAAGCCATCCTCTGCTACATATGCAGCTGGAGTCATGGGTCCCTCCCTTTGTTCTCCTTGGTTGGTTATTTAGTCCCTGGGAGCTCTGGGGTCTCTGGTCGGTTGATATTGCTGTTCTTCCTATGGGGTTGCAAACCCCTTCAACTCCTTCAGTCCTTTCTCTAACTCCTCCATTGGGGCCCCAGTGCTCAGTCTGATGGTTGGCTGAGAGCATTCACATCTGTAATGGTCAGCCTCCAGTAAAGCCTTCAGAGTATTTTATAATTTTTAAAGCAAAATACTTTACATTTTAAAAATATACAGAGGGAGAGAAACGCTTCTCTTCAGAGCCTCTCCTTATCCCCTCTCTCCTCTAGAAAGGGTCTACATGACTTCCTCCTCCCGCACATTCCCCAACCACAGAGCATGACTCTACTGCGTGTACTAGTCAAGGCATCGCAGAGCCAATCTATGTCTCTCATCGTTAGCCTCCTGCATAGATAAATTAGTCACGGTGTCTATCCTCAGATGGCATGTTTTAGTATCTCTCTCCTTGTCCTCAGCTAACCCTCTTCTCATGACTTGTCCTCTTAACCATCTCCTCTTGTCCGGGTGAGGAGGTAATCTTTGCCTTGTTTATTATTTCCATATGCAATTTTCAAACTTCCCCAGGTCAGAAGACACCTTCTAAGGAAGCCGTTATGTCATCTCAGGCAGATCTGGAAACCTTTTCCAGAACATTAAGAAAGATCCTTCAGCGGAACTAGAAAGGTAGATCCCAGCATCATCCCTGAAGCCAGTAGATGCTCGTACAACCACCCTGGGTTCAAATTATACAGTATTGTCTCTCCGCTATTCTCAGCTCCTCAAATCCTGCCGAGGTAGAAGCTAACATCTGTCACCATTCTATGTAGCCTAGAAGAAACCATGTTTAAACTACTCAACAGGACTAGAGTCAGCCCAGTCAATAGGTTTCTGGGACAGCACCAGCAGGTGGGAGAAGAAATGGCCCTGGCTGAGTCTTTGCTCCTTCAGTTTTCATGAACTGCTGTGAGTCACAGTTTTAGCCTGAAAGCAGTCACCAGCCTGTGCCAGATGAGGCAGCTAAAGCCAGCCTTTGCCAGATTCTTTCTGTTCACTAAAAAAGCAGAAAAGCAAAATGAGGCAATCTTGGAAAGGAAGGAGCTAAAGCCAAAGCTCTGTATATCTCTGGGCCTAGATCCCTGCTTGCCCCACACACCAGAAGCAGGCTTCTGAATTAAGGATAACTGAACTGAAATGGAATTTGGGCTACTACCCAAGACATGGAGTTCACACTTTGAGCCTAGTCAAATTACCTGTCCAATAAACAAACAAAATGCTTTTCAGAAGAATGTAAAAAGGGAAACAATCCAGTCTCCAAATAAAACAGTCACAATACTATCCAGAACCAATACAAAACTACTTAACACCCTGCAGAAAAACATGACCCATGTACCTCAAGCAGACCAGATGCTGAACCTAGCAAAGATCTCAAAGCAGCTATTCTCACTTTGCTTCATGAGAAAGGGCAAAATAATAAACTAAGAGCTAGAAAATGACACAAAAGAAATAAAAGCTATTATCCAAAAAAAAAGGAAACTCATAAAGCTAAAGCTAGGCCTGGTGGTGCATCCTTATAATCCCTTCGTTCCTGCGCTCAGGTGAAGAATGAGAGTCTGGTCATCAGTTTACGCCAGTCTGGGATTCTGAGTGAGACCTCATCTCAAAAAAAAAATAAATAAATCTAAAAAATACATTATCTGAGAAAAAATAATTCACTGGGCTTAGAGAGAAGAGGAAGACATCAGTGAACATGAAGATAGAGTGACTAAAAGCTAATCTGAACCAAAACGGGGGAGATTAGGGCAGAGAAGCAGACAAACAGGAACCTAGCTGGCAAAATGTCCGCAAACTCAATTAAGAGTGCACATCAATGAAGCCAAGGCTCTCAGGTTCCCCAGGCAAGCCTAGTGCTGTGAACCTTGTCTTGTCTTCATTAATCCTCAGCCCCCCACCCCCACCAACTCGGATAACTGCAGCATTGTGTATCAGAGAATCTTCAAAGAAAACCCACACAGTTCAACCAGCCTGTCAAGATGACTCATTACCATTTCTGGTATCCTTCCTGGTTTTGGACAAGGATACCAAATGCCCTATCTCTTTTACTCTTCGATTCTTAATCTCGCTGATTTAGCGATAACCCTTATCATTAAGCAAGAGTCTATACTAGCAATCCACCCCACCACCACCTACCTTTAAGCCCTCTTCTTCCTTCTCCTCCTCCCTGCCCCCTCCCCCACTGGATAGACCTCCAATGCACCCTGCCCACATCTCACTCCCTTTTAGGGTACTATGTAACCCTGCTGAAGCTAGCTTAAGCAACAGAAATACTGTCCCACATGGAGGCCCAAGTGTTACATCCAGGGGCAGCCTAATAGGAAGCAAAGTTAGAAATACAAACTTTCTTCATAACTTAATGTTGGATCTAACTGAACTAAAGGCAGGTCCTCTGCAAGAGCATTACCAAAGGCTGCAAAATTTTTAAAAGAGAAAAAAAATAGAGACTTTCCAGTAAAAAGGACTGGCAATCACAGGCATTCCCCTTCTGACACCTGCTTTAAATCCCCACAATTTATAGTCAGTAAGAGTTGTGCGCAGCTGTAATCACGCCCCGCACTGGGATGATAACCTTTCCAGAAGCCAGGTGGTTTTTGTGTCTGGACTTAATCACCAAACTTAGCCGAGCCGGGACACCAAATGACTTTTTCATGCAGCAGATGGGAGCCCCGTGTCCAGCCTCAGACACTATACAGAATCCACCTGTAGATAAGGAAATGAGTGACCTGCCATGGGAACCGAGGGGTGACAATCTGTGCAGATGACACTTCCCTTCCCCTAAAAGCCTCCAGGGAGGCAGGCTGCCACGCATTCCTGAAAGTAGTCAGCTTTTCCTCAGTCTGTGAAATGAAACAGAATGGGAGTGAGGTACTGCAAAGCAGCTGCCCCTAGAGTTTGTGCCTGGCTTCCCTTCTGAGGAAAGGATAAAAGGGAAGAACTCCCTATCAGCTTTTCACCCTGACCTCAGGCTCAGGACTTGAGCATAGGACCTTACAGGTGATAAGCAGAGCCCTGTGACCGAGGTATACCCCAGCTCCCAGCTCTGCTCCCTCCCATTAGTAACTGGATTCCACCCCTTTCTCTTTTTTAAAGCTCTGTAATCCTTAATAGTATAGGAAATTCTTTCAGTAGCTAGGGACCTCTTTATATAAACTGGATTTATCATTACTGTGGCTCTGGTTGAGGCGAGGCACCTGCTGGGAGATGGGTTTATTGTTATAAATGACATGGGCAAAGATAGCTCAAGTCAGAGATTAATTTTATGATAGGAAGGAGGAAAGTATGAAGGGCTTCCATATCTGAGGGCCTCAAAGCCGGGCAGTGGGACAGGGATCCTGCGTCAGAGGATGGATGTGTGTTTGCTCTCCTAAGGTTTAGACATGAACAAGAGCATCTCCCAACAAGCAAGCCTCAATCATTTCCCCTATATTTCCAGGACTGAAAATACATTTCCGTCAAATGTTGCTGGAGTTCGTGCTTTTGGTCTCATAATCAAGTGTTCTTCCTTTCTTGAAAACTGGGTGTAAAGAGATGAGGACTGCTGCACCCGGGATAGAAAATGAAGTCTGAAGTCAGCTACCAGTGCTAAGCTTATCCCTTCCTTGCTAACCACTGCAATATGCATGCACACAGGATGCTTCCTTGGTCTAGCCTGTGGTCTCTTGGAATGAGAGACTTCTCTGGAGAAGTCCACAGTCTTTGCTGCGAGCTCTAAAGTCCTGGAGATGATGTTTTCTTAGCAAAACGAAGCCCAAACTGTAAGGTTCAGGTTCACATCATTTAATAAGCTGTAGGTTGAAAAAAGCAGCTCTAAGTCACACTGTTCAAATGTACCAGGACCCAGAACCATTGTCCTTAAACCAGATCATGTACAAAAACTGCTAGGCATCAGACAAATCCCTCAACTGCCTGCCATTCCCAAGATGTCCCCATCCAGTAGTTCCTACCAAGCTCAGACACTCCTTAGCTTCTTCATTGCTCCCCTTAGATAACCTCCTGCCCTAACCTAGACATGGCGTCTATGGGCCTAGCATAGAGCACCTGTGTTTTAGATAAGAACACTTCCAAGTCAAAATCTCAAGAGAGGAAGTTTCTATTATTTTGGGAAAAAGATGTCATGCTCCACCTCGGGCCAGCTGGAATCATTATTAAATCCACACAAAATTATAATGCAATGGGTGAGCCAGAGGAGGATACTCAGCAAGTTGTCCAAGCATCTGTGATATCTAAGTGCTGTGAGGGAGCAAATGGTGTACACTGTTAGCTCCACAGCACAGAAGTCCTGTCTTTTGGAGACGAGGAATAGGGAGACCAAGAACACATCAAGGTTCAGGTTTCTACTGGAGACTGACTGACTGGACCTGAAATCCCACCCAACTGCATTCAAAGATGTTCCTAACGTCACAGATCACTAAGCCAGGCATTACCATCAGAAGGCCACTAACGAAACTGTCAATGGAAATACATAGTCTTGTGAACACCGAATTCTCAGACTGAGCATTTTCCCCAGCCCCTGGCAATAGGGACCTCCATGACACTGACAAAGGCGTCTCCATGTCTACATGGCCCTAGATCCTAACAATCTCAACTTGGAAGTCAACTGGAGTATAGCAGGATCAACTGAAAATCAAGTATGTTCTTCGCATATCTTATTTGTGGGGTCTCTAATTCAAAATCCACAGCACCACAACAGAAGGGCCCATTCTTTATTACCAGTTTTTGTTTTCCACCCAAGTTATTATGGAGCCTTCCACAAAGCCAAAAATTCCTTTTCCAGCAACAGGCCCTTACCTTCCAGTTTAATATTTAACTTAACCACCTTTAATTACACAAACCAATTTAGCCTCCTGACCCTCACTTCAACAAGCAAGAATTATCAGTAAGAGAGTGTTTGGGAATAGTTAAGAAAGCTAACAACTACAAGAATCTCTTTCAGAGCTATCTAGTGCATTAACATTCAGGCACTAATGTCGAATTCCACACCACACACTGTTACCTTGATATGACACTGAGTTACTAGTTTCAGATCATCCATTTGTTTACTAGCAAGTATTTGCCCTCACCTGGATGTGGTAAGGCCTTCCATTGGTATAGACGCTTTCTGGAAGACCCGCCGGGGCTTGAAGGAATCTCTGGGTAGGTAAGACTCATAGATCGGATAATTCTCGGTGTACTCGGAGAGAAGACATGGTTTCTCTGTTTTATCATAAATCTTCGTAGGGAGATGTGGACAGCGATGCCGCCTACAAAAGATACATGAAGAATTTGGTTAGTTACTTTCTTGACAGGAAAACAAGCAGTCTGAAAATGCATGTCCTCCAAATGTGATGCAGACTGGCTGCTGCCATTAAAATTCGGGATTTAACCCTCCTTTCTTCTATTGCACTGTGTACATGTCAAAACTTAAAAGATCATCCACAACTGTTTAATCGTAATATGTGGATCATAAAATTGCATGCAAGCCTGGCTGATATTCAACTGTCACTTGTCACACTGCTTGTGGAAGTGTTTAAAATAGTCTGTACCATGATAAATGGCTTCGGTGTCCAACCCTTCTGTGGGTCACTATACCCAACTGCCCTGTTGAGAAACTTGAGGTAGAAATTGATCAGGCAGCTTCCAGATCTCCAACACAGGAGTTCCACTGTTATCTTTGGTCAGAAGCTGGACATGTCCTTGACCCTGTCCTGGTCACAGGCCAGGATTACCAGAGAAGGGTTCTGGTTTGTATCTCTTTTCTCCTAAGAGAGCACCCCTTCTTGGAAGTTTCACACATTAGGGTGCAACCTAAACCCCAGGGCAGATACCAATCCCCTCTGGTGAATAGCTCTGGAACTAGACCTCTAGGTCAATTTCAGCTCATGATCTTAGGGTCTTAGCTCTTGCAGTGGGAGAGAAAGAGTGTTGGGTAACTATATGAGGACTAGAACCCTGAAGACCATTGAGGTCCACCCTAGACCCACTTCCTGTCTGTAACACTAGAAAGGAAGACATCACAAGTGTCCCTCCTAATCCCTCATGTCAAAAGAAGGAGCTAGTCAGGCAGTGGTGGTGCACGCCTTTACTCCCAGCACTTGAGAGGCAGATTACTGAGTTTGAGGCCAGCCAAGTCTACAGAGTGAGTTCCAGGACAGTCATTGGCTACACAGAGAAATCCTGTCTCAAAAAACCAAAACCACTACAGAGCAATAGTGTTAAAAACCGCATGGTATTGGTACAGTGACAGGCATGTAGATCAATGGAACAGAATTGAAGACCCAGAAATGAATCCACACTCCTATGGTCACTTGATCTTTGACAAAGGAGCTAAAACCATCCAGTGGAAAAAAGATAGCCTTTTCAACAAATGGTGCTGGCTCAACTGGAGGTCAACATGCAGAAGAATGCAAATTGACCCATTCTTATCTCCTTGCACTAAGCTCAATTCCAAGTGGATCAAGGATCTCCACATAAAACCAGACACACTGAAACTAATAGAAGGGAAACTAGGGAAGAACCTTGAACATATGGGCACAGGGGAGAATTTCCTGAACAGAACTCCAATAGCTTATGCTCTAAGATCAAGAATTGACAAATGGGACCTCATTAAATTACAAAGGTTTTGCAAGGCAAAAGACACTGTCAAAAAGACAAAGCAGCAACCAACTAACTGGGAAATGATCTTTACCAACCCTACATCCGACAGAGGGCTAATATCCAAGATATACAAAGAACTCAAGAAGTTAAACTCCAGAGAGGCAAGTAACCCTATTAAAAAATGGGGTACAGAGCTAAACAAAGAGTTCTCACCTGAAGAATATCTAATGGCTGAGAAGCACCTAAAGAGATGTTTATCATCCTTAGTCATTAGGGAAATGCAAATCAAAACAACCCTGAGATTCCATCTCACACCAGTCAGGATGGCTAAGATCAAAAACACAGGAGACAGCAGTTGTTGGCGAGGATGTGGAGAAAGAGGAACACTCCTCCACTGCTGGTGGAATTGCAAGCTGGTACAACCACTCTGGAAAGCAGTCTGGCGGTTCCTCAGAAAACTGGGCATGACACTCCTGGAGGATCCGGCTATACCACTCCTGGGCATATACCCAGAGGCTTTACCTGCATGCAGTAAGGACACATGCTCCGCTATGTTCATAGCAGCCTTATTTATAATAGCCAGAAGCTGGAAAAAACCCAGATGTCCCTCAACGGAGGAATGGATTCAGAAGATGTGGTATATCTACACAATGGAATACTACTCTGCAATTAAAAACAATGAATTCACAAAATTCCTAGGCAAATGGTCAGAACTTGAAAATATCCTTAGTGAGGTAATCCAATCACAAAAGAACACACATGGTATGCAGTCACTGATAAGGGGATATTAACCCAGAATCTCGGAATACCCTAGACACAATTCGCATATCAATAGATTTCTAAGAAGATGGAAGGAGAGACCCCTGGTCCTGGAAAGACTGGATGTAGGGGAATGCCAAGACAGAGAAGCAAGAGGGGGTTGAATGGGGAAAAGAGGGAGGGAAGGGGGCTTATGGGACTTTCGGGGAGGGAGGAAACGGGAAAGGGGAAATGATTTGGAATGTAAATTAAAAATAAAATAAAATAAAATAAAATATAAAAAAAAAACCAGAACCAAAACCAAAAAAAAAAAAGAGCTATACCTGTATTTGGTGGAAACCGCTGATTCTTCTCCAAAAGTAGAACATTAAAGAGAATTCTTCCCTCCCTTAAGAATCAATCCAGAGAGTTGGAAAGATGGTCCAGTGGTCAAGAATACTGGTTGCTCTTCCAGAGGACCAGGGTTCGATTCCTGGTACCCACATGGCAGCTCACAACTGCCTGTAACTCCAGTTTTAGAGGATCCGACACTTTAACAAACATAGTTCCAGGGGAGGGGGGGGGAATCAATCCAGTCAGGCCTATCAATCACCTAGCCAGGTGTCCATGGAACCACCCCTCCCAACCTGATTTATCAGAAGTCATGATAAAGAAATGAGAGGAATAATTATCCCCCCAGTGAGACAATGTGCTTTCCCTTCCCAGAAGCCCCTCACTTTCGACAGCTGCTCACAGAGCCTCCCTCATGGCTATACTGCTAAGCCTTCCTGCTTCTCTAAGTATAACTTCTCCTTTTCCTACTTTTCTCTCATAAACTGTCCAGAAGCCTAAGCATGCCTTCCTTGACCTTCCAGGCTTTTCTCCTTCTCTCTCTAAAGGCCTTACTCCCTTTTAGCCACACTACTGTTTGCTAACCTCCATTGCAAAAGGCATGGCTTCCTCTCTTCCCCTTCCCCTTCTCCTTCTCCTGCCAAGACTCAATGTTTTCCAACAGATGTGCTCCAAGGCTCTGCTCTGGGCCAAACTGGTATGATTTCTAACTGAATTCCTGGGTCAGTTCAGAGTATCACCACTGCACACAAGTGAAATCGTGCAGCCTAAAACCACCTGATTTCTTTAAATTTTTTTAATGTGTCCACATGGCATATACCCACTTGTGTGTAAACACACATTCGTGCATGCATATACAGAGGCCAGAGGGGGAGTCAAGAATCCCATCATTTTTCTCCTTGTTTTTTTGAACCAAGTGGCTGGCCATCCCTGTCCCCCAACCTGGAATGACAGCATGAGCAGCCACATCCAGCTTCACATGGGTGCTGGGGATTCAAACCCAGGTTCTTGGACTTGCACAGCAAGCACAGTTGATCACAGAGTCATCTGCCCCGTCCCTACCTCAGTTGGGAAGTTTACTAAGAACTTGTAGCAAACAATTTTCACACAGCAATACTGCTCATCTACTCTTTCCAGTCTCATCTCAATTACTACATCCTCAGAAAAACATGCCCTGGTTATCGTACACCCAATGGCATCCATTACCACCCTCCATCTTCCCGCCAAGTGCCCATCCAATTCCTCCCATCAACCTTGGCTTGTTCATTACTCACCTCATCTATCAGGTTCAGGACCTTTAGCTAACTCACTGCTACATCCTTGATACCTAATAGCCTGACTAGCACATAGTCAGCATTTGGAAATGATTGATTGAAAGACTAGGTGTAAAAATTAAATGAATTATAAATGAATACTGTTTAAGCTGTAATTTATAGTGAGCCTTTCCCATTTTACATACATGTTAAAAAATGAAACTCTTGACTTATAGATGGGCAAAGGGCAGCTGTTGTAGTTTCCAAAAACTAAATAAGTACTGTATAACTTATATATATATACACATGCAAAGCCTATGAGCTGATGAGGTATCAGATATAAATATCTCAAGCCAAAACTCTCTATGATTTCAAACTTAGCCATACCAAGAAATCTAACATTTTAACTTTTTTAAAAACAAGGTCTTGTTATATAGCCCTAATGATCAGGAATTCAAGGTCCATACCTAAACATAGTAAAAGCGATATACAGCAAACCAGTAGCCAACATCAAACTAAATGGACAGAAACTTGAAGCAATCCCACTAAAATCAGGGACTAGACAAGGTTTCCCTCTCTCTCTCCCTATCTATTTAATATAGTACTTGAAGTTCTAACTAAAGCAATTAGACAACAAAAGAGGTCAAAGGGATACAAATTGGAAAGAAAGAAATCAAAATATTACTATTTGCTGATGATATTATAGTATACTTATGTGACCCCAAAAATTCCACCAGAGAATTTCTAAACCTCATAACTTCAGCAAAGTGGCTGGATATAAAAGTACGAACAAATCAGTAGTAGCCTTCCTATACTCAAAGGATAAACAGGCTGAGAAAGAAATTAGGGAAACGACACCCTTCACAATAGTCACAAACAATATAAAGTATCTTGGTGTGATTCTAACCAAACAAGTGAAAGATCTGTATGACAAGAACTTCAAGTATCTGAAGAAAGAAATCGAAGAAGACCTCAGAAGATGGAAAGATCTCCCATGCTCGTGGATTGGCAGGCTTAATATAGTAAAAATGGACATCTTACTGAAAGCAATCTACAGACTCAATGAAATCCCCATCCAAATTCCAACTCAATTCTTCATAGAGTTAGAAAGAGCAATTCTCAAATTCATTTGGAATAACAAAAAACCCAGGATAGCAAAAACTATTCTCAACAATAAAAGAACTTCTGGGGGAAGTAACCATCCTTGACCTCAAGCTGTGCTACGAAGTAATAGTGACAGGCAGGTAGATCAATCGAATACAATTGAAGACCTAGAAATGAACCCACACACATATGGTCACTTGATCTTTGATAAAGAAGCTAAAACCATCCAATGGAAAAAAGACAACATTTTCAACAAATGGTGCTGGTTCAACTGTCGGTCAACACGTAGAAGAATGCAAATTGATCTATTCTTATCTCTCTGTACAAAGCTCAAGTCCAAGTGGATCAAAAACCTCCACATAAAACCAGACACACTGAATCTAATAGAAGAGAAAGTGGGGGAAAGTCTCAAACACATGGGCACAGGGGGAGAGTTCCTGAACAGAACAGCAATGGCTTATGCTCTAAGATCAAGAATTGAAAAATGGGAGCTCATAAAATTGCAAAGCTTCTGTAGGGCAAAGGACACTGTCAATAGGACAAAACAGCAACCAACAGATTGGGAAAAGATCTTTATCAATCTCACATCCGATAGAGGGCTAATATCCAATATATACAAAGAACTCAAGAAGTTACACTCCAGAGAACCAAATAACCCTATTAAAAAATGGGCAATAGAGCTAAACAGAATTTTTAACTGAGGAAACTCGAATGACTGAGAAGCACCTAAAGAAAAGTTCAACATCCATAGTCATCAGGGAAATGCAAATCAAAACAACCCTGAGATTCCACCTCACGCCAGTCAGAATTGCTAAGATCAAAAACTCAGGTGACAGCAGATGCTGGAGAGGATGTGGAGAAAAAGGAACACTTCCCCATAGCTGGTGGGATTGCAAGCTGGTACAACCCCTCTGGAAATCAGTCTGGCAGTTCCTCAGAAATTTGGACATAGTGCTACCTGAGGACCCTGCTATACCACTCCTGGGCATATACCCAGAAGATGCTCCAACATGTAATATGCTATGACACATGCTCCACTATGCTCATAGCAGCCATATTTATAATAGTCAGAAGCTGAAAACAACCCATATGCCCCTCAACAGAGGAATGGATACAGAAAATGTGGTACATTTACACAACAGAATACTACTCAGCTATTAAAAATAATGACTTCATGAAATTCTCAGGCAAATGGATGGAACTAAAAAATATCATCCTGAGTGAGGTAGCCCAATCACAAAAGAACAAACATGGTATGCACTCACCAATAAGTGGATATTAGTCTGAAAGTTCGGAATACCCAAGATTCAATTCACAGTCCATATGAAACTCAAGAAGAAGGAAGACAAAAATGTGGATGCTTCAGTGCTTCTTAGAAGTGTGATCAAAATACTCACAGGAAGAAATATAGAGACAAAGCGTGGAGCAGAGACTGAAGGAAAGGCCATCCAGAGACTGCCCTACCTGGGGATTCATCCCGTATATAGCCACCAAACCCAGATGCTATTGTGGATGCCAAGAAGTACTTGCTGATGGAAGCCTGATATGGCTGTCTCCTGAGAGACTCTGTCAGGACCTGACAAATACAGAGGCAGATGCTCACAGCCAACCATTGAACTGAGCTCGGGGGTCCCTGGTGGAGGAGTTGGAGAAGAGACCAAAGGAGGTGAGGGGGTTTGTAGCCCCATGGAGGGAGCAGCAGAGTCAACAGGAGCTCCTGGGGACTGAACCACCAACCAAAGAATATACATGGAGGGTCCGATGGCGCTGGTCACATATGTGGTAGAGGATGGCCTTGTTGCATATCAGTGGGAGGAGAGGTCCCTGGGACTGAGGGTGTTCGATACCCCTCAGTGTAGGAAAATGCCAGAGAGGGAAGGTGGGAGTGGGTGGGTGGCTGGATGGGGGAGCACCCTCATAGAGGCAGGGGGAAGGGGAATGGGTTAGAGGGTTTCTGAAAGGGAGACCTGGAAAGGGAAAAACATTTGAAAGGTAAAAAAAAAAAAAGAAAGAAAAGAAAAAAAAAAATTAAGAAAATATCCAATTAAAAAAAAAAGAATCACACTCCTGAGCATTTACCCAATTGAAAAGTTGATGTGTATACTTTAACAGCAACTGACTAAAGGTGATAGATGAACAGATAAAGTGTAGTATATCTAGACTCCAGCCAGGGAAGCAGATCAATGTCTTGCTCAGCCATTGTCACAGAAGCTTTCTCCTGCAGCAGATGGGAAGAGACTCACAGACAGACATTACGAATAGAGTAAAAGACCTTGGAACACTCAGGCCTGAAGGAGATGTCTCCACCAAATCCCTCCCCTCAGGAAACCCTGAAGAAAAGGAGACAGAAAGAGAGTAAGAGCCAGAGGGAATGGAAGATACCAGAAGAACAAGGTCCTCTAAGTCAACATGACCAAAGCTCAGATGAACTTGCAGATGCTGAGGCAGCACGCACAGGGCCTGCATGGGTCTGCACCAGGTCAAGTGGATACAACTCACTTGGGAAAAAGGAGTCACTTGGGAAAAGGGAGCCTCTTTGAAGGATTGCTTCAAATCAAGCTCTGTGGGCACGTCTGTGAGACATTGTCTTGATTGATGATTGACTTGGGAGGGCCTAGCCCACTGTATGTAATAGCATCCCTAAGGACATGAGGCTAGGCTGTATTTAAAAAAAAAATTAGCTAAGCCAATGAGCAAGCCAGTAGGCAGCATTCCTCCATGGGATCTGCTTCGAGTTCCTGCCCCAGCTTCCCTCAGTGATGGACTGGGGCCTGGAATGTGAGTCTATTAAGCCCTTTCCTCCCAAATTTAATTTTGGTCAGAGTGTTTTATCACTGCAACAGAAAACAAATGAGAACATATGAGATCTAGACAGTTATAAAAATCAAAAGGCACAGAGTGTGATACCAGCCCTCAGGAAGTAGCGGCAGAAGAATCACACATACAGGGTAAGCCTAGGATATATAGTAAGGCTCTATCTTAAATGCCAGAACAAAAATCAAAAGTAACAATGCAGAAAGCACTTGCTTTGATTGGTTGGTCAGTTAGGTTTGAGACAGGGTCTTGCTCTGTGGCCCTGGCTGGTCTCTTACAAAGTTAAGCATCCTTCTGCCTGGACCTTTTAGGTGTCAATATTATAGGTGCATGATCCCACCACACTTGGCAAAAAATAATATAAAATAATGACAGCTGGGGTACACAGATCAGTGATGGCAAATCTAATTAGCATGCAAGAGGTCCTAGGTTGAATTTCAAGCACCGGTAAATAATATATATGTACATACACATTATATATTTAATACATTTATTAAATAGATATTTAATTAGTGTATTTATTAAATATAAATGTATTTATATTTAATATATTTATTTAATAACATTTAATTATTACTTGGATATTTAATTTTAATTAGTTATTAATATTGAATAAGATTTTAAAAGATTCTCATTTTTGTTTATATCAAAATTTATTTATTTACTTCTCATATGACAATGTGAATACAAAATGTTAATAAAGAGGAAACTAAGTGCATAAGAAAGGATATATGGAATTCTGAGCTACTTAACTTTCTGTAACTCTAAGAATTTTCTGTAACTTTGTCCCAGAGAACAGTCTATTGCTTTTTTAAGGGTTAAAAGGTAAGTAGGCTGTGTCCCAGACAATGGTAGTCTATCTGCCCCTGCTGTTAACTCAACAGTTTACAGACACATTGCTGCCTCCACCGCTCTTCCATACATCCCTCTCTAATCATACATGAATAGCAAGTGCTTTTACATAACATTCCTGCTCATTTTGGTTTCATTTTTAAGGCTGTAAATAGAAAAGGCCTTAAGATGTTATCTTGATTGCTGTTCATTTTTATCATAAAAAGTTTTGACTCATGGTAAGTATTTGATATATAGTCTCCCAACTTATGGATACATTCCAAAACCACTGCCAGATGCCTGAAGCCATAGACAATGCTGAACCTTATTTGTACTATACTTATGTGATCCATACTTATCCAGGTCTAAGTTTAATTTGTAAATCAAGCACAGAAAAAGGTTAGAATGAGGTTAGCAATGACTGAATATAGATCTTAGTGACCTCAGCATATGACATTTTTTCTTCATTAAGTTGAGAACTCACCTTTGCACTTGAGAAAGTACCTTATTGGCTCCTTTTGGTGTATCCAGATGCTCCTATACTTTGGGACTATTATTAGGTAATACAAGGGTTACTGTGTATAATCCTTTCAATACCACAAATTGATCTGATAGATGAACACTTAACTAAACATTGGAGGGCAATCAGCAGAGACAGGGTGGAAACACTGGATCAAGTGATGATCAGTAAGCTGGCAATAGATTTAATCTCACTACTCAGAATGGCATGTAATTTTAAACTTATAAGTGACTTCTAGAATCTTTTACTTAATATGGCCATACTGCATTTAACTGTGAAGTTACTGAAAATGCAGAGAGAAACCAGGATGAGGAGGTCACTGTATTTCTGTTTCCAAAGGAGATCTTCTACATACCCTATATACTTTATGGTGTTAAATGATCAACAGAATATTTTAAGTACACATTGTTAGTATTAATGTATAATATTAATCGCATCTTATGCACATTTGTAAAATAGTTAATAGCCATTGCATAGATGAGTTCACTCTAGAGAGAAATTGGTGTTTGCAAAATAAATGCCTCCCATTGTATATAAAAGATATTATTTTCATTCCTGTGTTCATAATCAATCTAAGTCATCTGAGTTCTCACTTTTAGCCAACCATTTTAGAACTCCTACAAACCTCAAATCAAAAGCCAGGAAGTTCGACTTAACAAAAATACCACTGTACATATATTTCACTCACACACTCTTGAGAGAAAAGTCAAGATCTCACTAAGCCTAGCTTGAGTCAGGCATTTTCAGTATAATGAACTCTGCAGGCAAAGGAATTTTTTCCCACCTCAGAGGCCCTGCCTTTTAAACCAGTGAAATGTTCCTTTTGGAATGTTGCTACTTCTCTTAAATGCAGTATATTATAACCACTTATTCCAAAAGAAAAATAAATTTAATGGCAAAATTCTACAATGTGGTCTGTATCTTAAAGTGAATTTCAATGTGGCAATAAGCTTCCATACAGATTGAAGTTCCATTAAAGGAAATGTTTATTGGCATACATTTATTAAACAGGTTTTATTTACCAGACTTATGAGTTAACTGAACATTCATCTTACTTTAAAATATCAAAAACTTTTTTACTCCAAAATGTTTCATTTTGGCAAGATATCCCAAAATTTGCAATAGTGGCACTTACAGCCTAGATGTAACCAATGGCTGTCTAATTGGACTTAAGACCCACTCAACAGGAGGGAATTCATACATGGAATTTTACAGGGCTTACAAACCTTGCCCACTTCTTGCGGGTGATGAGGTCACAGGCCCTAAAGGAGAATTCACTATTGCCAATTTCCTAAACCAGTAGAACTCCCAACTACATTCTAAATACTTATTTGTATACCCACAGACAAATGTAGCTCTCACCTTTCATCAAAGCAGCTTCTTTTATAGCAGACAGAGACCATTACAAAAATATATAAATGGAGATGGAGAGTGGCTTAACAGTTAAGAGTAATTGTTCTTTCAGAGAGCCAGGTTTGATTCCCAGCACTCACATGCTGGCTTATATCTATCAATAACTACAGTCCCAGGGAACCTGATACCCTCCTTTGGGCCTCTGCTAGGACCAGGCATACACGTGGAACATACACATATATGCATACATACAGGCAAAACACTCATACACATAAAATAAATCAAAAACAATTTTAGAAATCCATAAATGCTCAAAACGCAGGGGAAAATAGCTGTGGAGTACACATCCCCAGTTAACACATCTACAGCATAATCTTACACCTAAGACTCAGGGAACATTGTTCATAAGGTAAGAGAAAGGTTGTAAAAGCCAGAGAATCAGGATATCTCCCAAAAGGTAGGACCTTCTATATATGGCAGGAAAGCCATTAAATCTTAACACAGTTTCTTAAACATGACCTGCATATGACACCACCAGTTAACATACCAACTTGGATAAGGGAAATTTCACAAGGCCCCACCACTATATGAGGGGCTACAGGTAATTAGTGGCGGCTGAGAGAGAATCAGTCTTCTCTATGGTTGAGCTACTTAAGAGCTTGTCCAATCTCAATTGGTCAACCCTAAACACATGTACACACAAACAACAATAAATGGATTCAGCAGAGTGTGTGTGTGTGTGTGTGTGTGTGTGTGTGTGTGTGTGTGTGTGTGACAATAATAATATAAGTAGCCATAAATCTGAGAGAGTCAGGGGGAAATGGGAAGAGTCAAAGGAAGTGGAGAGGGGGAAATACTGTAAATGTAGCACTCATGTATTACACCTTTAAAATTTTAAGTGAAAAATAAATGTTTCACGCTCTAAGTTTATTCAAAGGGTCCATATCTCCTTCATCTGCCTGTAGCATAACATAGTCTGAGATCTCTCAAGACTCTCAGATCCATGTCTTTGATCATCTCCCTGCCCCTTGGGATAAAGACTAAGTCTGAGGTCTCTATCCTGGAAGCTAGCTTAGCATCTGATTGATTCAAGTAATAGTTAGATGGGAAACAGAAGAAAGGCACTGTATAGGAGGGAGAAGAGCTACACTAAGAGTTCTCACCTGAAGAATATCTAATGGCTGAGAAGCACCTAAAGAGATGTTCATTATCCTTAGTCATTAGGGAAATGCAAATCAAAACAACCCTGAGATTCCATCTCACACCAGTCAGGATGGCTAAGATCAAAAACACAGGAGACAGCAGTTGTTGGCGAGGATGTGGAGAAAGAGGAACACTCCTCCACTGCTGGTGGAATTGCAGGCTGGTACAACCACTCTGGAAAGCAGTCTGGCGGTTCCTCAGAAAACTGGGCATGACACTCCCGGAGGATCCGGCTATACCACTCCTGGGCATATACCCAGAGACTTTACCTGCATGCAATAAGGACACATGTTCCACTATGTTCATAGCAGCCTTATTTATAATAGCCAGAAGCTGGAAAGAACCCAGATGTCCCTCAACGGAGGAATGGATTCAGAAGATGTGGTATATCTACACAATGGAATACTACTCTGCAATTAAAAACAATGAATTCACGAAATTCCTAGGCAAATGGTCAGATCTTGAAAATATCATCCTTAGTGAGGTAACCCAGAAGAACAAAAGAACACAAATGAAACAAATGTAACAAAAGAACACACATGGTATGCAGTCACTGATAAGGGGATATTGACCCAGAATCTCGGAATACCCTAGACACAATCCGCATATCAATAGATTTCTAAAAAGACGGAAGGAGAGACCCCTGGTCCTGGAAAGACTGGATGTAGGGGAACGCCAGGACAGAGTAACGAGAGGGGGTTGAATGGAGAAAAGAGGGAGGGAAGGGGGCTTATGGGACTTTCGGGGAGGGAGGAAACGGGAAAGGGGAAGTGATTTGGAATGTAAATTAAAAAAATAAAATAAAATAAATAAAAAAAAGAAAAGAAAAGTATGTTCAGGGCTGAAGAAATGGTGTAGTTGTTAAGAGCACTTGCTGCTCTTGAAGAAGACTCAAGTTCAGTTCTCAGTATGCATGTCAGGCAGTTCACAATTACTTCTAACTCCAGGAGATCTGATACACTTTTCTGGCCTCCAAGAGTGCCCGCATACACACACACACACACACACACACACACACACACACACACACACGTACACACACTTAAAGCATACATATACTTGAACAAAAAGATATTTACAAGTCACCAGGAAAATAAAAATGACCCATGCGCTCCATCTACAGCCTAAATACACAAAAGATTTAGATTCTTGTTTTTGTGGCTTCTAAGCACACTTGTAGATCACCATTCCTGGGACATTTGAAAGTAGATTTGATGACCATGAAACAAATTCCCAAAAGCTCTTCTACTTGGGGCACTTGTGTCATTGAACAGCTGCCTTGGCCACCTTGCTCTGGTGCCTACTCACAAAAGCCCAGATGGAGCAAACTCTGGGGTGGGGAGGTAAAACCAAGAGAGCAAAGGGGATCTTAATTCAGCAGAACTCTCTAAAGTCTTTCCACTTGAGAGAGAAAAAGAAACAATCCTAGCTTACTCTGACACCTGGGAAAGGGTGTAGTAGAGACTTGATGAAAGTCGCAAGAAAATTAATAATAGCCAACTCTGAACACTGGCTCCAAACTAGAGTCAGAACTTTAAAACTGAGAAGTGGTATGAAAAATATTCAACCCAATGACTCATGCACAGATAACAATATTGCAGCTCAGAATAATAGACACAACCCAGCTGTGGATACAGTGCAGGTCCTATCCTAAGGCACTCCCCCAACATGCATCTGGCTCGAGCCATCTGGGACTCAGGTTACCCTACAATGGATGACAGGAGTTAGAATGGTTTCCCTGAATAATGTCATTCAATAGAAATAACATGCAAACCACGCATGTCACCGTAAGTCTGTGGGTCACATTGAAATGGTATAAAGAAGCAAGTAAAGCGTTACTTACTCTGCTTTTTCCAAAATCTTTCATTTCAATAAACCATCAGTATAAAAATTATTGTGCTATTTTATTTTATACTCTTCAAAATCCAACATTCATTGTACATTTAGAGTGTATCTCAGTTTAGACTAGCCACATCTCAAGAGCTCAGCAGCCCCGTGTGATAGTAGCTTTCATACTGGAAAACACAGATCTGGAGTCAGAAGGTTCAAAGGAGCCGCCAGCACACACAGGTTCTCAGTGCTTACTATAAATGTGCTGCACACAAATGCTTACAAATATTTGTAAACCGTGCCTGACGGTTCATTCCCATATTCTCAGCACTTAAGACAGAAATGTCTATCGCCTCAACATTTCTTTGTACTAAGAACATTCAAAATCCCCTCTACTAGTTATTCTGAAACATATGATTAAATACAGTCTATAAACCACAATATGACTGGCCCAGCCAAATACCCACAATGGTATAGTAGTGGCACTTTTATCTCGGGTGGGGGGTAAAAGTAGCTGTTTAATTAGTCTTGGGTCTACTACTCATGACTGAAGAAACCCAACCCCAGTTGGTATAGCTGTAATATAACCTCCACACCTGGCTCAGGACACATTGCAAAAAAAGGAACAGAAAGATTATAAGAGCCAGAGGACCAAAATGCCCACTGCTAGCATGTCTTCTAGACATGACAAGTGATGCTGTACCCATGAAATCTAAATAGTATGGGAGACTAAACAAGACTACATAATGGCACCACCAATCAAGATACCAATTCAAACGGGAAACTTCACAAGGCCCCACCCCTAGATGAAGAGACAGGCAGTCAGCAACTGCTGAGAAAGGGAAAAATTGGTCTTCTCCATGGACAACCCTCTGAAAGGGTATCCAATTGCAAACAGTCAGCCTAAACACATAGACATAAAAACAATATTTAATGGGCTCAGTAATGGGGGGAGGTATGTGCCTAAACATGTAACAATAATAATTATATAATGAGATGTCATAAAGTTTAGAGGGGGAAACACAGGAAGAGAAAAAGTGGGGGGAAAGTGGAAATGAAAATGTAGTACTCAAAAACTAAAAAATTTAGACAAAATAAAAGTCAATCATACTTACCTGACTGGACAAGTACTCTTTCGGTACCCTTTATCTCCTATAATGCTTTGCACAATTGTTCTTATCATTAATTTTCATGGTTATAACATGACTGACAAGACTCTAACTTTAATAGGCTTCATGTATGGTGCAACTGTTATGCACCACAGGAAACAATTTCTCTTTTTCCCAAGTAATCTTCACACTATAAGGGAGACATTTCTTTTTAATCCCCACTTAGCAAACATGGAAACTGAGGCTTGGGGGATGCCATCTTACTCAAGTTCATGGCTAGAAGGTGATGTAGCCAAAGTGCTCTTAATTACAGCCATATGCATATGGATTAATAAGGGATATGTTTGTAGCTACTAACTCTGTTCCTGGCTTCTCAGGTAACCCCAAAAAGAAGTCAGTTCACAGGTAAATCTTTGACCTGTCCATCCAAGTTCCCTTCACTATACTTAGTCTTCCATTGACACAGAAAATATCCCAGCACATACCAACAAGTAGATACAATTCCAAATGCTCTTGAAAAATCTAGGACTTCCTTTACTTTGTAAACAGGAGACTGTCATTAAAGTAATCACAGTTACAGAAAAGAATACAGACGGCTGGATCATGGAGAACCCTGGAGATCAGCCAGCCTCGCTGCTTCACCACGCAGATGTAGATGCTGAGACTCAAAGACATGGTGTCCCAGCCTGGGGTCACACAGCTGGCCAGCAACAGCCTCCCTCACAGCCCTGTGTCACCTCCCACATAACTGGCTTCCACTTTCTATCCAATTTAGAACTCAAAGTTCAAGCTCTTAAAGGATTTGCAGTCTGTTTTTCCTTTTTCCCAGTAGACAGAAGCGTGTGAGCTATCACAGCTGCTGGGGGATGAAGGAGGAGGAGGGGGACCCAACACTTGCTGCAGGAAATGTATTCTCAGTGTGGTGGGGACAAGGATTTCCAAACCTCAAGCCATAACAGTCGCCACTCTATACAATAGCTCAGAATGATTCTAGGGTGGCTGGAGAACAGAAGCTGAGATAGTAAAGGCAGGATCTCCAGATGAGGATCCATCCATGTCTCTGGAGCAGGAAGTTTTCTCTCTTCATGCTTCAGTTCAGGCCCACTGACAGAGCCAACACTTCCCAAAAAGCATGTCAATTAATCTATCAGCAGCAGTTTATAAGCAGATATCTTTTAACCCCTTTTATCTTTATAACATACCCAAAGACAAGGATCAAGTGAAATGGTTTTACAGACTCCAAAACATGTACTTTTTTTACATTTTTATTAGCATATATTAATCATTATTATAAAGTATTTATTTATTTTTTTTAATTTTCTAAGTTTTTTTTATTTACATTCCAAATCATTTCCCCTTTCCCGTTTCCTCCCTCCCCGAAAGTCCCATAAGCCCCCTTCCCTCCCTCTTTTCTCCATTCAACCCCCTCTTGTTTCTCTGTCCTGGCGTTCCCCTACATCCAGTCTTTCCAGGACCAGGGGTCTTTCCTTCCATCTTCTTAGAAATCTATTGATATGCGAATTGTGTCTAGGGTATTCCAAGATTCTGGGTTAATATCCCCTTATCAGTGACTGCATACCATGTGTGTTCTTTTGTGATTGGGTTACCTCAGTAAGGATGATTATAAAGTATTTATTATGAAAGATATATATATATAACGTATTTGACCATCTTCACCCCCATTAACCTACTTTGTCCCCTTTTCACTCCCACTAATCCCATTCCTCAATCCAATTAGTTCCCTTCTACTTGTGTGTGTGTGTGTGTGTGTGTGTGTGTGTGTGTGTAACACAGGAATTTTATTAGGGTTGCTTATAGGAACAAAACTGAATGGTTACTTACCAAAGCATTTTACCAACAGTTATGCCACTGAAGAAAGTGTACCTCTCTTTCCCAGCAACAATTAACTGTCTAAAGATCCTCAGGGAAGGGTAGGACCCCAAGAGCTTCTCCTCCCTCCATGATAGAACACTGACAGGCCCAGTCTTGTGTGAGTCTTATGCAGGTATCACTGTTGCAAGATATTTGATCACATTGTGAACCCCAAGATTGTGAACTGGAAAAACCTGTTTCTTGTTGTGGTATAGCTCAGCCCTCACACACACACACACACACACACACACACACACACACACACACACACACATTTAACCCAAGAGCTTTCTGTAAGCAAGAGCTAAACAAAGTCAAGAGGCGGAGCGAGCAAGCATTTGACAGGGAGTGAACATAAGAAATCCCAGGAAAGAGGAAGGAGGGCCTTTGAGTTGAAGGGTACTTAAGACAGCATGAGGAAGGAAAAGAGGGTTGTTTTTTTTTTCCTTCTGGGACATCGATGGAGTAGGGTCAGCTGACTCCGTTCTCTGCCTCTCTCATTTAGCAGGCTTTCACCACAGCATCTGGCTCCCAAGTCTCCATTTGGTAAATCAAATGTTTAGGATTTCACTCTAAAACATATCACAATTGTTTTGAGTTCAAGAGTGCAGCCATTGCACCATGCCTGGAAGACGGTGCTCGACTGTACTCTGCTCCATCCTCTACCTCTTACATTCTTTCTTCCCCCTCTTCCATAGTGCTCCCTTAGTTTTAGAGGAGGTGATATAGATGTCTCATTTATGGCTGAGCACTCAACAGAAAATAAGACAATTTGTGAACATACATACTTATGCCTCCTGGCAATCTCTAGACAATACTCCTCCTACTCCCTACTCTCAGCTTGCCTATAGATTTCTTTAAGCATAAAAATTACAAATAACTCTGGTGACCACCCCATCCACATGACAGTGAAGGATCAAGGGTTACAAACTGGAACACTTTAGTGGTGGTTAAGCCTTCAGAGGACCATGTCCTGGGTAACAAAAAGCACATCATAACCCTTACATATGTTGGAAAACACATAACCTTAAAGATTACCTAATGAAAATTTAATGACAATTTGCAATAGAAGGTCAAGTCTTTGATGGAAGAAAGGTGCCAGGAGTATAGGACAGGAGTGACAAGATGTATTAATAGGAGACTGACTATGAAAAAATTACCAGAGGATAACTTTCAGAGTTAGTTCCCTTCTTCCACTATGTGAGTCCTGTAGATTGAATTCGTGTCATAAGTACTTGCTGAGAAATCTCAACAGTCCTCAGTAAGCATTTCTTAAAAGTGTTCAATATCTAGGCTGGAGAGATGTCTCAGCAGGTAAGAGCACTGGATGCTCTTCCAAAGAAGAGCAAGTCCCAGCAATCACATGGCAGCTCACAACCAGCTATAATGTAATCTGAGTCCCTCTTCTGGTGTACATGAAAACAGAACACTCATATACAACAGTATTCAACAGCATTGGCCAACATGGGAAGGCAGATTAACACTACTTGGAGATTTCAGCTCAGTTAGAACGGCTATTGTCAAGGAAACAGATGACAGCAAATGTTGGTGAGGAGGTAAAGAAAAAGGAACTCCAATCCACTATTGGAGGAAGTATAAACTGAAATCACCACTATCAAAATCTCAATTGTTAGACTTGTGAATATCTCAAAAAATAAAAATAGAACTACTCTCTAACTCAGACATACCCATTATGGTATAACCAAAGGATCTCATATCCTACTACAGAGATACTAACACATCCATGTTCACTGTGTCTCTATTCATACATAGTTAACAATCAGTCCATATGTCCAGTAATTCATGTGTAGATAATGAAAATGTGGTGCATAGACAGTGGAATTTTATTCAGCTGTAAAAAATAAATAAATAAAATCATGAAGTCTGCAGGAAAATGATGAATCTGAGAAGCCATATAGGAAGGGAAGTGACACAGGCTCCGAGAGAAAAATGTCGCATATGATCACTTGCATGTGGATTCTATCTTCAAACTGAAAGGTATATGTTTTCTCTAGCGTACCTGTAGAGCTTAGGAAGCTAGAAAGAAAGCTAGAAAATCCATGAGAGGTGGAAGGGAAGAGGTCTTAAGTGGATGATGAGACACAATACTTGTGATATGAAAAAGAGAGGAAATCCTAGGGATGGGGATGGAGGGTTGGCTAAAGGAGATGGCAAAGTGTCGAAAAACAAAGGATCTTATTGAAGACCAGTTGTTTATAAGCCAATTAAAATACTTAGGTTTCTAAAAAAGAAGTCATTTAAACAGAGATATCCTGTGTGGATAGATAATGCTGCTCCCAGCGTATATGAGTTATTAAACATCCTAGTGCCAGGCATAGGATACCTCCCTATGAGTTATTGGTCAAAGATGGTTGAGGTCTCAAAGGCTCCCAACACAGTACAGACTCCTGCCATTGTTCTCAGTTGCCCTCCATAGCTAGATGGTAAGATCCTATTGCTGAAGACACACTTTGGTTGCAGAACCTAGAAAAAGCAACCTACGGCTGACCTGAAAACTTCTCCCTGCTGGCTAGTTTTCATAGTGCTGGGAGGTGTTATGCAGTCTTCCAGGGCAGAAAAGACTTCAGTAGTCTTACACAGCAGTAAATACTACAGTAGCAACCTGCCAACCAAGATGTGCCCACTGGTGAAATAGTGGCATGACTGTTAGGGAGTTAACCAACTGCCTTGTGATGGGATACGAGGCCTGTTCTCCAAGAAAGCATTAGTGCTTACTCATGTAACCTGATCAAAGCCCATAGCTTCCATAGGGAAGTTATAAGCCTTAGAAAGAAGCCTACTACTGTTTTACAGGTCACCAAACTGCCTTCTAAATGTTTATTTCCATACAAATAGATTTGTGCTGCTCTCAACCTCGGTCACAGAAGCTCCATCTTGAAATGCACAGCAGTTAACACGGAGACTGGTAACTGATCAAAGTGCTGAATATATGTGACTACTGAGGGCTTAGCCCTAAAAGAGATATCTAAGTCACCCCCCACAACTATCACCACCATCATGCTCAGGGAATATCACGGAAGAGGGGACAGACAGAAAGAGGGGAAAGAGGATGGAGAGGTAGCCTAGGAAACACGTGGCTATATAATGCATGAAATCACTGATGCTATGGTCCATGGACAAGATCTGCACAATACTAAGCCCATCAACATTCCAGTATGAATAGAGGAGGGACTCACCAGGGCCCCACCCCTAGCTAAGGAGTTATTGGCAATCCATAGCTACTGGGGAAAAGAGAGTGGGTCTCTTCAGAGGTATGGCTGCTTTTAGGTTGTTCATGTTCCAGAAGACGGCCCTTTACCTATGCAGGTGCAGTCAGCAATAACTGGACTCGGGCTATTGGAGATGATGATGATGATTATTCTGGTGATGCTAGAGAAAACACACATCATTGTGAGTGGGCTTTGAAGTTTCAACGTCTCATGTACACCAGTTCTCACTCTCTGGGCTTGTCACTAAAGATGTGAGCTCCCGACTTGCTGCTCCAACTGCCACACCTGCCGCTTGCTGCTATGTCTCCCTGACAAGATGGACTCTTATCCCACAGGAACGATAAACCAAACTAAACTGTTTTTTCTATAAAGTGACTTGGTCACAGTGCTTTGCCACAGCAACTGAAAAGTAACTAATACAGAGGCGCAAATGATATTCCAACTAGCAGAGGCCACTACCTGGCTTGGGCCCAGTTAGAAGGTTCTTAGGTCACACCAGGTTTAAGGACAAAGAACACTCGATTTTTCAGCCTTGTCTGTTGAGGGCACCAAAAGAAAGGGGAGGGGAAAAAAAAAAAACAAATCCTGGCAGAGATGTCCGCAGGCTCTGAACATGAGGACTTGAAGGAATAACAAGTTTGGAAGACATCTGGACTGACAATGGAGCCATAAAATACGGATGAAGTTGCCAAGAAGGAAAAGGATTAAAAACAAAACTTTACAGAGAATACCATGCTTAAGAATGAGAAAAAGAAGTATGTTGGACTCTGTAGCTTAGTTTTTTAAAAGAAGGGAATTAAAGAGGACATGAAGTTGGGAGGTGTAGAAGGCCTTGCGGATGGATGCCATCAAAATACATTGTATATATGTAAACTTCACAGAGTACATATATTTAAAAATAAAAATATCAAGCAGCAAAAGCAACAAGTAGAGTACAAGCTCAAAAAAAAAAAAATCACTGAGGAGGACCACAAGAAATGTTGACTAAGCCATGCTCATCACAGGACAGTGGTTTGTAAAGTAAATCGAGTCGGTCCATCCTGCAGTGGAGAGAAACTGAAGGGCAGATAGACATTCTTTGATGAACAAAAATAATCAGCAAGGTGAGAGCATAAGGTGCAAAGAGTTAGCGAGAAAAGGGAGGTGAATGAGGTTAGAGAGAGTCTGAAAGGGGAGGAGGCAAGCCAGATAGAAGGACCTAGCCATCAGTGGAAAAAACAAATTAAATCAATCAAATCAGTAATTACCCCAGGGAGAGAAAGGAAGGCTGAGGAAGAGACGCACAGGCACTCTCCAGGGCCCTGGCAGTGACTTTAATCTAGATAGGAACTGAGGTTAGGCACCTGAATTCGTCAAAACTCAACAAACATGCCCGAGGGTGTACGCACTTCAGCAAGCAGTTTACTTCAAAGCGGAGAAGCAAGCAGCTGTTGTGCTCTAGGTTTTGAAATTAATGCCTCCAACTACTCAGAGGAAAGATTTACTGATCTCCGTGATTTACTTGCAAATCCATGAAACGATAGATTGGTGGAATGAAGGACGGGGTGAACAGGAGAGATGTTGTCAATGTTGGGAGCCGTTCATTTTCAAATCCTTTTGATTTTGCTGTATGTTTGCAATTTTTCATGGACCACAGGAGTTTTGGAAGAAGGGGCAAAAAAAAAATGTTTCTCCAATCCCTGGATTTTTAGATGTGATCGTGACTGTGTGTGAAACTGTTCTTTTAGCGACATACGCCGAGATGCAGTGTGAAGTGACACAATGGGCTGGAATAGATGGATGGACCAAATGGGCTCAGACTCATCACTGCCTACGCTCAAGAGCTGGACGTGGTGGGGGGCTGTCCCTCTGTTCTCTCTGCTTTGCAGATTTAAGTTCTTCTAAATTAAGGAAAAAATTAAAACAGATCCCTGAGAGGTTGCGCCTACACAAACAAGAGTGTATCTGCTTAAGCAAGTGCTTCCCTCGAGGCTAATAGGGCTGCAGTCCAACCACCTGGGACAAAACAGGCCCTTGATTTAAACTGATGATAAGTGCAGAGTCAACAGCCAGAGGAAGCCTGTTTCTCACACTCTGAAGGTGCCGTCAGCTGTGCTGGGCTTGTTCCCACATGGTCTGTCAGTGTCCTCCAGCCAAAACGCAGCAAGCCTACATACTTGACTGGAGTTTTGCTCTCTTCCCAAGAACCTCAGGACCTTGTAAAAACTGGGAAAACCCTACAGCTATGGTAAACACATCTTTTCAAGGCTCTCCTTCAGGCACCACAAATACACACCCAGGCCTCTTTGACTCCCTATTCGAAAACAAAAGACTCTCCTAGACAGGTCGACTCACCACTAAGCATGCTTACCTTGATGCCTGAGATTACTCTCATCAGAACATTAGTTCCATAATACTAAAAACTGTTGCTTATGGGGCTGTAGAGATGACTCAGTGCTAAGGAGCTGCTGCTCTTCCAAAAGATTTGGGTTTGCTATCTAGTACCCATGGAGGAGGCTCATAGCTACCTATAACTCCAGCTCCGAAGGATCCAGTACCCTCTTCTGGCTTTGGCTCATGCTCATAAATCTTAAAAAAGTGAATGTCCCGCAGACTAGGTTCCTACAAAATGGAAAGGTATCTTGTTTACTATTAAATAACCAGCTAAGCCAATAGCTGGGACACACAAATATTAATATTTTGAAGCAATAATTTATAAAACATTCACAGTTTCTACAGCTTTCTTATGCCATTTTGTCTTGTTCTTTGTGCAGTTCTGAGAGCTGGGCTTGACAGATATGTGTACATACACTGCCACAGCCATCAATACCCAAGGTTAAGGAAGCCAGGCCAAGAGGGTTAGTGTCATAATCAGTAGTATAGAACAATCAGCAAATCAGCAAGCCTAGAATTAACGACTGTCTAGCTGACTCCTATAGCCCTTTCATCCTATCCAGTGTCATTCTGAGAAATGTTCGAGGGGATTTCTCAGAATATGATGCCCTCCTGCATGAGCACTAACCACGGAGTTGGGGATATATTGTCTCTGCCTAAGTTAGCGATGAATGGGACCTGATGATTGGGGACTTACTTGGAAAGCAGGGAGAGCAAATGGTTGAATAAATGCCACCATCCATAAAACCCCAGATGTCTGACTTGCTGTGTCAGCATGTTAAGAGTCTCATATAATTAATTCCGGTAAAAAGATAACCGTTGTGCTAGACACCATGCTAATCTCTGGCAACAGCTCTGCAGGCATTTGCTTGATAATTTCTCTCACCCCATGGGCCCTTTCCCTCATCTTGATTAAAGAACAAAGCACTGTACTTCTGGAGCTCTCTGGGGCTACACAGGGACTGGCTAGGATCACCCAGCACTGTCAGCATGGAGATCAGATGACCCCCAAGCAGGAGTTCATGAGATTTCTCCTCCTCCCCTGGTTCCTGAGTCTAGGGAGATAACTGAACATTCTGGGCGAGTATATAAATAAGTTCTGGCCGGAGGCTGTCTTCACTATTGGTGCTGACCCCAACCGATGAGAATCTAAGCTTGGTAGAGACATGACCTTCCATTTCTGCTTGTAGTTTTGAAGTCGAACCAGCAGCAACTTGAATAGAGTCCAAAAGTCCTGAAAGCGTGATTTCAAGGGAAGCTGCCACCATCTTCTCCTGAAAAGGGTCTAGGGGTCTGTACATCCCTCTGTGGGGTACCATCATGATTATGATACCCTATATAGTCACTGAAAAGTCTGGGAATCTGTGAGTGCCTTCAAAGTTACTGATCGTGGTGCTAGAGAGATGGCCCAGCTGTTAAGAACGTTGCTGCTCTTACACAGGAACTGGTTTAGGTTTCCAGCTCTCTACCATATGTTACTGGCTGTTAAAGGATATCCAGTGCCCTGTTCTGGCCTCCTGGGACATCAGGCACACATGCAGTATACTTGCATATATGCAGGCAAAACATTAAATAAAACATAAAATAAAAATAAATCTAAGTTATTGACTTCAAGTGGTTTAGCAGGCATTCCATAGTATCTATTAGCTGGCAGATGTATCCAATTGTGGTACCTTCATGACCACCATGTCAGAGGTTCACATTCTCAACGCCTTTCCATCTCTAAACATGGGTCATGCCTCGTGCTATAGGCAACAGAGAGAAATGGCTTTCTCCATACACCCCCAGCCCAGTCTGATCATCCATAGCTCTTCTATACAGTACGTGCCTTTCCTCTGACCAGCCACAAAAAGAAAAAGAAGAAGAAGAAGAAGAAGAAGAAGAAGAAGAAGGAGGAGGAGGAGGAGGAGGAGGAGGAGGAGGAGGAGCACCTACCTAGCAGCAAGTGGCAGACCCAGGCAGGCAGACAGAACATGGCTAGCTCCAACAGTACAGATCTGTATACTTCTCATGAGCCAATAGTTACTATCATGAACTTAACAGTCCCCAGAGTCCAGTGCTGTTTGCTTCACTTCTTGAAACCTTCATAGCATCTATTGATGGCCAGATTTCCAAAACTGCTATAACTGCCATCAAAAAGTACTTAGCGTCATTTTCCTCTCTACCTCTGTAAAGAGTTTCAAAAATTGAGCCAAATCTCCCATAATGTCATAAAACTGAAAGAAAAATAATTTAACAATGAGTGGAATGATTTTAGGAAAATGGTCTTATTTCACTAAATTTATTCCTTTAAGTAAAATAAATACTTTTAAAGAAGCATTTGATTCTTAGGGATTAAAGTCACCATTATAAGACACCCCTTACCACCACCACCACCCAAAAAGTAGGAGACTAGACTTCAAGTTTAATTATTACCACAGATGAACAGATGGAACGGGATTACTTCCCTGTGCTATGTAGTCATAATTTAGTATGTCTAAATGTTCTCTGATTTTATTAAAGATTTTTTTCTCTGTCTCTCCCAAATATTTTGCCTAAAGGGAATCTTTTTAAGTCACTCCCTTCCAATTGTATCTTCTCAAAATATACCTCTGAAAATAAATATTTACCAGTGATATAAGCTCCACTCATTCATTAAAAGACAGCATTATAAACTATAAAGGCAACCTACTATCTTTTTTTTAATTGGATCTTTTCTTTATTTACATTTCAAATGTTTCCCCCTTTCCAGGTCTCCCCTTTGGAAGACCCATCTCCCCTTCCCCTGCCTCTATGAGGGAGCTCCCCCACCCACCCACCCACTCCTGCCTTCCCTCTCTGGCATTCCCCTACACTGGGGCATCAAACACCCTCAGGCCCAAGGGCCTCTCCTCCCATTGATGTCCAACAAGGCCATCCACTGCCACATATGTGGCTGGAGCCATGGGTCCCTCCATGTGTGTTCTTTGGTTGGTGGTCCAGTCCCCAGGCACTCCGGGGGGGTCTAGGCAACCTACTATCTTATCTGCAGATATTCTGTTTTATTCTGTCAGACCTGCTAGAAACTTCTCATGAGCTCTTTGCCCTTTGTTCATAAATATAGTTTATATACCGACGAGTGTGTTCACTTTCGAGAACAACCTCATAAATAATTGACAGCTTCTGAGCACTGCCTGTGTACCTGGCAGTCCATCGTCTTCCGTCTGTATGAACCTAACCACTACACTAAACTCTGCTTAGACTGGAAGGCTCAAAGTCTGAAGCTGGGAGTCCTGCAGTCTCAGGCTGCAGAAGACTGTCATAGTCTGCTGCAGGCACACACAAGGACATCCATGATGGAATGAACTGGGATATTCCCATGAGCCTGTAAGGGGCCCATAGTCGTGGTCCCCCAGAGTCTACAGAACCCCATCATTTTGCCCATATTCTGTCTTTTGCTTTTCTCCTTACCCACCCCACCCCTTTATCTCCTCTTTGTGTCCTGGCTACACTAAGACTTAACTCTTCCAGGATCTATACCACAAACATTTCCAACACAGACAGTACACGAAGCAATGCCCTCTTTGAAAAAAAAAAACAAAACAAACAAAACAAACAAACAAAACAAAAACATTGTCAGTAGCCTTGGGTTCTCAACAATCCCAACCCCTGACTAAAAAGAAAAGCATCTCCACAAGGCCCTGCTTGCTAGGATTAGAACACAAATACACCCCACCCCATTATAAAGAAAACTATGTAATCAAGTGTTAGGTCTTGGAATATAAAGTACCCCCAAGAAAGGCTCAAGTGTCCCAGCTGGCAGCACTACTTTGGAGATCCTGGGAATTTTGAGGGATGGGACTTAACCAGGTTTGGTAGTTCACACATTTAATCCCAGCACCTAGAAGGCAGAGGCAGGTGGATCTCCATGGATTTGAGACCAGTTTGAGTTAGTCCTGAGTTCAATTCCCGGCCCCCCAGATGGTGGCTCACAACCCTCTCTAGTTCTGGAGGGAACCTACATCATCCTCCAGTGTCTGTGAGCACCAAGTATACAGACAGTGCACGTATACACATACAGGTGAAATACCCACTGAAATAAAATTAAATTTTAATTAAAACAGGCAAGAAAATTGGGAGTGGGATATAATTTAAATGATTACCCAATAAAATCTATTCTCTAAATGATACTAACCAAATAAGACACTTATTGATCAACATCATACATGTAGCTGTCATGATAGGAGTTAGGAAAAAGTCATGGGATGATGACTACTTTTAAGTATGCACAAAACTGCATACTGTTAGAGAGGAGTCAGCCTTTCTAAAGCCCTGGCTCCTTGCTGTGCAATCTCCATGGTCTCCATAAAGCTGCACATTACTGTAACGGTTTTGACTGTTGTACTGTAATTGTTGAAAAGGGATACTGCAGAACACTGAACCAAATGAAACTAAGAAGACACACAGATGAACAGAAAGTAGCTTCTCAGAGGCACTGCCTTTGTATTAGTACACGTGCACATGTGCACACACACACACACTCATCATCAATATTACACAAAATGAAGCAGTCAAAAGCTCAAAGCTGTGCTTTGCTCTTTCAATCATCCTCTCTTGTTAAATGCCCCTTCAGGTGCCTCGTGCTATACATACAAGAAGCCAAGCTACATCACCTGTCGACTGACTCTAGATCAGAGTTCCATTCAGCCCCCATATGACAGTTCAAACACACCTGTTTATAGACTCTTTCCACTGTGAACTTTCAAAACTATTTGCTTTTGAAAAATAATTAAAACTCCAACTACAGTCAATATTTTGGGCTAGCCTATAGTATATCTTTATATTTTATAATCCCTATATAACATTCCATAGATTTAATAATGGAAACTAATTGTACACGTTTGTTGACTCATTCATTCATTTTCTCATTCATTCCTTCATATAACATCCAAGATGTTCCTATTATAGGCCATGTACTGTGTTGGGTGCTAGAACCAAAAAAAAAAGAAAGAAAAGAAAAGAAAAGATAATGACCACTCCTATAGGGAGTAGAGACATAGCTCAGTTGTAAAGTGCTTACTATCTATTTAAAACTGGTATGGTGATGGACAACTGTAATCCCAGCACTCAGAAGATAGAGTAAAGAGGACCAGCTGTTTAAAGTTATATTCAACTACAGAGGAAATTCAAAGCCACCCTGGGTTGTATGAGATCTTGTCTCAAAAATAAATAAAAGTATTTATCACTTCCCATCTCCCCCTCCTGACACTGGGGTCCCAATATTCAAAAGATCTTAGCTGCAGTGTACCTCAATGGTCAATAGATTAAGAGTATTTGAAGGTAGACTGTTGGGAGACAGGTATGTCAGAAGGACTATCTACATCAAACTAATAAGTAAATATGAAAAATAAAAGAAGCTGTATTTCTCACTCTAAGAAGGTATTTCTATACATTGAGATGAGACTCTGAAGTGCTGGATAGGAATTAAATGTTAGTAGGAACTGAGTAGATTTTAATACACACATACTCTGATGAAGAAGTAGTTATGAAAATAATTCTTTTCCATATAACTTATATATGTGCAGGTATGTTTATGCATATGGCATGGTTTGGAACGAAAGTAAACTTCAAAAATCTCATGTGTTGCAGTTATGGTCCCACTAATTACTAATTACTGAGAGCTCAATTGATTTGATTATAATTTGATAGTATTATTGGGATGTGGTAGAAAATAGAAGGTAGGACCTAGTCGGAGGACTTGACTTTGAATGTTAGACTTGTCTCCAGACTATTCCCCCACCCTCTCTTTCTCTTTGATGTGTGTGTGTGTGTGTGTGTGTGTGTGTGTGTGCATCCCACATGCCATGAAGTAGTCAGCCATCTCTGCCATGTTTCCACCACCATGAAGTTCTTCTGCCTTGCCTCATGCCCAAAGCAATGGAGCCAGTCACCCATGACCTTAAACTAAGAACAATAACAAACAAACAAAATACCACACTCCTAGGGCTGGAGCGGTGGCTCAGTGTTTAAGAGCACTGACTGCTCTTCCAAAGGTCCTAAGTTCAAATCCCAGCAACTACAAAGTGGTGGCTCACAACCATCCATAATGAGATCTGACATCCTCTTCTGGTCTGTTTGAAGACAGCTACCATGTACTTACATGTAACAATACCACACTCCTTTTCAGTTTGATTTTGGGGGGTTAAAATATAGTGATGTAATGAACCTGACAAGCAAACATTGGTTTGTTTACTAAATATCACCCCCTTCTCTTATAGGAATCAAAGATGCTAGAGGGATCATTAATCTTAGGATTAGGGCAGTGAACATGTGAGATGAACCTTGGGATAACTTATGTCAGAAAGTCAAAACCCACACAATGAATGATGAACATGTGTCAGATGAACATTCGAGAATTTCAGACAGAGAAGAGAGTTAACATTAAAACAAATAATGGTGGCGACAAGACAGAACAAAACAGGCCCATGCATCCACACGGAAATAAATACACACATTTATAAATGAGAAGAGGAAAGGGACTTTCTTATAACAAAATGCCCACCAGTAAGTGTAAAAGAAATGATAGGAATAGATTCTCGCTGCTGTTAGGTTCATGTGACCATAGATAAATGGTGAAGCTGACAGTAAAGAATGTTAATAGAATGTTAAAGAAGTCTCCACAGTAATCAAATACGAGGGGGAAATGAGACTCTTGCTGGGAAGAAATCTGGCAGACTCCAACCCCGGAAGATCAAGGTTAGCGTCTCCAGTGATAAGTGAGTCACCATCATGCACCTCTTGACTTGATGCCTAAGAACTCAGCAGCATCTCCGTAGTTTCCTCTCCAGAAGGAATGGCTAAGTCTGAGTCCGATGACAAGGAAAGATTGGATGGACCTTGTAGAAAATTACCCTGCAGAAAGGTCTGACAATCCATGACAAAAGATGAGAGAGGTATTCCAGTTAAAGATGCTGACAAGACATGATAACTAATGCAACCCATGTGCCTAGCTGAGCTTGGTGCACCTGAGCCAAGAATAGAAAAAACAGTGAGTTAGGACCATGCCATTAGAATGACATCTATGGACTCTGTAATGAGCACTGTGTATCTGTACTGATTCCTACCGGGCAGGGTTGGTGATGACAATGTAGGAGAGAGGGCCTTGTTTTAAAGGTATTAAGAAATAAGTCACCATGTTTTATTTGTATCATAGATGTACAAATAGATGTTGATTTGTATCAATATGATAGTTTTGATTTGTATCAAAGCCAGATCCAGGGCTTTGAATTGGCCTCCCCAACATCTACCCCATCTATGATACCACTGTATCACCAGGGGACACACTGTGATCCACTACAGCTTCCACAATGAGGTTTTTTTTCCTCTGTTAGGGGATAGGTTGTGAAGGTGGAGGGTGGTTACGAGAAGAGAAGATGAGTAGGATTGGGGTACATGATGTAAAATTCACAAAGACCCAATAAAGTTTAAAAAAAAAAAAAGAAAAGAAAAGAAATAGATCATCATGCCAGAAAAAAAATGTGTGTGATACGAATGTGTGCAGAGACAGGAGGTGACCAAGCAATGAAATATAATTAGAAACTCTGAAAGTTGTGCAGCTACAATGTTTTGTATTAACAACTTTGTAGATTGAAAGTTTTGATGTAGAGGAAAAAGAAAGCCACTGGCCTTGGAGTTACACTGATAAGTTTAAATTCTAACTCAATCATTTATTGACCTACAACACTAAGGAAATAATCTGAGTCTCCCTTTGGAACACTTTTTTACCACCTCACAGAACTGATCTGAAAATTAACAACCCATGATAAAATTACCATGTGAACTTGTACTGTGTGCCAAGAGTTTACCATAAACCTCTGAACTTTACTCCACTGGGGCTTACCTGATGGGTGAGTGTGTACAGGGTATGTGTATGTGGGTGTGTGTGTGTGTATGTGTGTGTGCGTGTGCTCAGAGAGATGGGGATAACTCAATGAACAAGAAAGTGATGTGAGGGATGTGGCTGAGGGGGTGAGGCTGAGGGAGTGTGACTGAGGGGTGTGGCTGAGGGTGGCTGAGGGGTGTGGCTGAGGGGTGTGACTGGAGGTTTCAATGGCAGTTCTCAAATCAGGTGTTAGAGGATGGAACAGTATTGGAGAAGAAAGAGGCAAAGGACATTTTGGAGAAGCCGGACAGATGCAAAGTCACATTGGTGTGACAGACAGCATGGGTAAGAGTGAGCAGTACAGGACTGATGAATGGTTCTGGACAGGTAAACACAATCCAAACCAAGAAGAATCTGCTGTGCCAGGCTTGGAAGTTCAGGTGGCCACCTCTGCCTAGGATGAGGGGGAACACCTGCTAGACTCTCTCAGTAACCACAAGCTTTATTGCACCCCAGACAGCCACCTCCACTCACCTGGAACAAGCACATGAAATGGAATCTGTTCACCTCCTGACTAAAGTGATTGGGGGTTTTAGAGGGCTAGTGATAAGTAGCTGCGGTGATTTTCCCTTTAACATAGCAAACTTTAGTCCACTTGCGGTTGATCCAGGAACGGACTGCTTTGCTGAGTTTGAAGGGCAGCTAAGTTCTGAGGATAGTAAAAGAAATACCTGGGGGAATGGAGTTTATCACTTCCCAGGACTCAGTTTCCCTGAATGAAAAAGGAGGGCTGACAATAGCAATATTTGCTAAAATAGTAAGGCTAACTCTGAAGTCAGAGAAGCATGGAAATCTGGGAGAGATCTTGCGACAAACACAGAAAAGTCACAGTTAAAACCTTCTGTGTGCAGGGCCATGAGGGTAGCAATTCATATCACAGCCAGAAACTCGGTTATAGGATTGAGAAAAGCGAAAACACATTGTGAGCAGAGGCCTGGGGAGCACGCGGCACCCTGCTTTAAGACGCTAGCTGTTTTTGAAATAAAACTTTAAAATGTGCCATAAAAGCAACTATTCCACTGGGGAAAGAGTAGCCTAAAGTGTCTTTGATTGTAACGATAGGAAAGACTTTCATCTGTACTCTTTATGAGGTTAATTGTAACCCTCCCCCATCTCAGAGAGGCTTTTCCGAACCTCGTGGTTGAAATCTTACCCTGTATGATAAACCTTCCTTCTTCAGCAGGAGCATTCCGAAAGAGAGAGCCGGTAGCAAATGAGCGAAAGCCGATAAGAAGAAATGTCTTTTGCTGGCGTGCATTCGCCATGTGCGCACACAGCCTGCTCCCCTCCAACTGCACCGAGTCCTCAACCAAGGTCAGTCAAGTCCTCACCAAGCCCCAAACCAAGGCAAAGTGAGGACTTAGCACAAGGTTTGATATGGGGGAGGGAGGCCATCTGTAGCTCATGGCTATTCTATCATCTTAGCATCTTAGCTTTTGTCTTCTGTGCTACTACTGTTGGATCTGCTCCTATGCCACCACCATCAGAGATGCAGCAAGGACGAAGACCATTTTGAAGCTCTGTATGCACATATGATGTCTCCAGGGGCATGATTCCCAGCTAACCTCCCACAGCATGCACGGAGCCTTCTCACCGCAGTAGTCCAAGTATCTACACATTCTGCCCAAAGAGTGGCCTGCTGGGGGGCAGTGTCCCTGCCTGCCTGATCAGGCTCTGCTTGTAGGATCAGTGTCATCCTCTTGACTTACAAACCATCCCACAGGTTACTAAGGGCCATTGTGCAGGGTGAATGTTGGAACTCCAAGCGCTTTCATCTGCAGCTGCGTGCACCGATTCCCCCACTTTTCTCATTGAACCCTGAGTCACGGCTAAGAAGACACATGAATGCACACGATTGCATCCTCAGCCTGCCCACTTTGTGCCTGGTACCTGCTCACAGCCACCATCCGTAGCCCACACAACGGCTTAGGCAGGTATCATTTGCAGAGAGAGAGCCAGAGTCCTGTGAGAGAGGTAAAGTAATTTGTGCAAGAGTTAGAGTTGATGCCATATATTGGGCCTACACCAAAACATTTCTTCATGCCCGTCTCTCTTGTGCCCACTTCCTCACAGAACTGAAAACTCTCATTCCTATGAAGCTCTGAGTTGGAAAATAGCAATGACTTGTTGGGACTGAGCACCTTAGGTGGCTGCAAAGAAACACCATTTTACAGTGCTCTACCATACTAGACATCACAGTCTTGCTTTGCATTCTTCACAAATAAAGAAAAAAATAAGAATATTATATTTCTTTAAAGCTGTTCATCAAAAGACAATTTTGTTTCCCAGAGATAGGACTCAGCGGGTAAAGGGGCTTACCATGCAAACCTGAAGTCTTCAGTTTAGTCCCTGGAATCCATGCAAAGGTGGAAGGGAAGAACTGAGTCTACAAAATTGTCTTCTAACCACCAGGGAAAGGGTATGCCCACATATGTTATACATACATGTGTGTGTGTGTATATATATGTGTGTGTGTGTATATATATATATATTTGTATATATATCATTGGTATATACACCAAATATTTAAAGGTACTTTGGGGGGATTTTATTATTTTCAACATTTGTTTCTTTGTATACCCATGCATGTATGTGGATATAAACATGCAATGACATGTGTGTGGTGGTCAGAGAACAACTAGTGGAAACTAGCTCTCTCCCTCTGTTATGTGGGTCCCAGGATTGAACTTGGTGCCCAATCACCTTCGTGCCCAAGCCACATCACTGGCCCATAAGTATTTTTGAATGCCAACCACTCAATTGTATTCAACAAAAATAGTTTCAAGACACTAGGCTAGACATCAGGACGAGAACAAGGCAGGAAGCTCTTGCCCTCACGGATCTCCCATTTGTGGATCAGGTTACTAGAGGAATTGTTTAGTATACTAGTAAAGTGAGAGGAAGAAAATTAGGCACAATGTGGTTTGTTTGAGGGTAAGTCACGTGATAAGTTCAGCCCTCACAGGGAATAAATAGCCTGGGATGAGTGGGTATCTGCATGAGCAGAGGCTGACAAAGGAGATGGGAGCAACCTGGGCAAAGAAATGAGGCGAGAAAGGTTCAGCCCCTCATCTTGTCCATCACCCCACCCCCACCCCCACCCCTTCCTGGAGCCAAGTGATGATTCACAGCCATTTCTTCCAGATTCATCGTGCTGGGGTTGATCCAAGGCTCTGGGTTGAACTGAGATCTACTGATTCTTTGCTTGACTAAGGGCAACAGGAAGCAAATGCAGGCTGTGGACTGGGGATGGCCTAAAGAACTCTATTCTCTAGAACTAGTAACTTGGACAAGAGGGTCAAGAGTCCAGAGGTGGGGACTCAGGTTATAGCGTCTGTTAGGAGGTAACTCAGGAGGTGTGGGAGGGAGAATCCTGCTGACAGACAAAGGAAACCATATTGACATGAGGTAGAGAGAAAATGTGTCTGACAACGAAGGAAAAGACTTCATGGTTTTGAACATTCTGACTTGTTCAACTGTTGATGCTTTAGAATCAACAAATTCAAATGATTAAAAACCTTAACGTGGATTTGGAGAGATGGCTAGTGGATAAAGTGCTATCTGTGTGGGCACAAGGACCCGTTTGGATTCCCAGAATCTGTGTAAAACAAAGAAAAAGAAGAGAAAATATCCAGGTGTGTCAGCACATTACCTATAAGCCTAGCACTTAATAAGGTAGGCAAGAGGATCGCCAGAGTTCCCTGGTCACTCTAGCTAAAAGATGAGCTCACTAGCCAAAACTAAAAACCTGTCTTCAAAAAATTAAGACGAAAAGTGATGATACCTAAAGTCCACCTCTGGCCTCCATGCACAAACGCGAACACGCACACACATGCAGTAAACAAATAAATGTCATTTTTAAAATTGTTTAGAGAAAGAAACCACAAGGCAGAGGTAAATGGATCTCTCAAGTTGGAGGCAATCCTAGATTCCATAGTAAGTCCAGGACAGCCAGAGCTACATAGACAAACCCTGTTGGGGGTGGTGGGGCAGGAGAGAGGGAGGTAATCGGGACTACAGTTGATCATCTTTGGAATCTGTAGTATGAATGGAAACTACAGAGCTTCCAGAAATGCAGGAGCCACGTCTTAGCAGCTCATTAATTCTCCACAGCAGCTTCTATGGGACTCATGAAACCCTGCTCACATAGGGAGGACTGCACCCGCGACACTACCCCACAGCTCTGCACAGCGGCAAGGACTGGGAGGAGCATGCGCACTGGAGCTCAGTAGCCCCATCCGGGCTGCGTCATACCTGCACTGCCATGCCGGCCTTCTGGAATTTTCCACACCCTCTCTTTAGGTTACCAGCTGCCCACTCTTTAAACACCCTAATTTTTTATACTAAGTAGCAGTGTCACATCTGCTTTGTGGCATAAGTTTCTTTTTTTTTCTTTTTTCAAAAATAAAAAGTATTTATTTTTCTAATGCATAGAAAATACAAAATTATTAGTTAAAGTATATATGATACAAAAAGAAATCAAGAAACAAAGGAATGTTCATTCGGGGTCCTACCTTCTGAAGTTCCCTGAACGCTGTGGCATGTGACCTGCTAGTCTTCCCACTGACATTTTTAACATAGCTGAGAGATTTTCACCTTTAAGATATAGGCTTCTTAGTAGCACATTACCTGTGAGCTGCAGAATAAATGGACTTGTGAAATTCTGATCTGACCCAACACCTGACAGCGAAGCAGGTGCAACCTGTTAAAAGGCAACTTCAAAGTCTTCCCTGAAAACCTCTGGAAATGGCTGTGATGGCCTCTACATGAAATCACTTTAACAGAAGGCGTCTGCTCCCTGCTGCCTGCTGGCCCGGTTCTTTGTAATGTGATAATTAAATAACTTGCTGATGGAAAGAGAGAAGGAGGGAAGGAGGGGACAGAAATACCCACGCATCCCCTTCTCATAACAACCCCTGCCCATCTCTAGGGTGATTGCCTACACCCATTTTCAAACAGGTTTGGTAATATAGGCAAATGGAGGACAAGCAATTCTAAGGCCATAGAGGCGGCTGGTAGCACAGCCCACCCCCCACCCCCACCCCCTATGCCTTTCCAGAAGGATCCCTGGATAGGTCTGAGGAAGAACACAAATAACACTCCTCCTATGGAGTCTGGTGCCTCCGAATGGAGTGGAGCTCGGAACCTATATCCACAGATTCCTCAGCTGTGTGGTCAGAATGTTGTGCACAGATCTAAGTATGATCCTGAGAGACTGCCGTGTGCTAGGAGTGCTACAATGCAGTCTCACTCAATTATCCTGCACCTCACAAGGATGATGGGACCTATTTCATCCAGTGCCAGATGCCCGGGTGCTCTGGTGCCCGGCCAGCTCTGCTCAACTCTAAAACCTTCTCCCCTGGGTTGCTACTCTCGAAGCTTAGAGACATGTGGCTCTTGCGAATTGAGTGGACTGAACCCTGTCACTGGGAAGGGAGAAATCTCATAGCAGCACAGCCTGCTGGTCCTGTGTAACCCTCCCAACCCACAGCAGCCCTGTACCCTCACAGGCAGGCTCCATCCCAGACACTGCGAGTCCTTGAGCATGCACCAGGGCAGCCTGAAGTGTATTAATTCATAGAACTTCTTCTCCAATCAGCTCAGCCAAAACCAGCCACAAGCCAAGCAGAATACAGTTGTTCCCCAAACTGGAGATAATTCACACCCATTGGGCCAATTGTTTAAAGCTCCAGGAAGGAAAAAAAAATCACAATAAGACAGATTGATGGGTTTAGATATCATACTTTGTGGTGTTCCACAGCAATTTTTATCAGGCAACAAAAGTCCCAAACGTCAGGTGTGGTGGCACACAATTTTAATCAACACTGGAGAGGCGGAGGGCCAAGCAGATGAGAGTTCCAAACCAACCAGTGCTACATAAGGTTCTTCTGTCTCCAAAAAAAAAAGAAAGAAAGAAAGAAAGAAAAAACAGCTCCCTCTCCCACCAGAGAGGAAGTACCAGGGCAGGCTGCATCACTCCAGGAAGGTATACAGTGTCCTGAGGAAACTTTGTGTGATAACTTCACTGAAAGATTCCCCACAGTTTAAAATAGTTGTATATTTGGACCTCAGATGACAGTCCCACTTGAGGAAGCTTAAGAGGTAGGACCTCGCTGGAGGAAATGTGTCACTGGAGGTAGGCTTTGAATTTTCAAAAGCCACCAAAGTTTCCAGAGCATGCTATTAGCCTCCTGTTTGCAGTTTGAGATGTGCACTTTCAGCTACTGCCCCATCTGCCTGCCATTCGCCACCTGTACCCTGCTACCATGGACTCTAACCCTCTAGAGCAGTGGTTCCCAACCTTCCTAGTGCTATGACCCTGAAAACAATTCCTCATGTTGTGGTGACCCCAACCTTAAAATTATTTTTATTGCTACTTCACAATTGTAGTTTGATACTATCACGAATTGTAATGTAACTATCTAATATACAGGATATCTGATATGCAACCCCTAAAGGAGGTCGCAACCCACGCTTTGAGAGCCACTGCTCTAGATCCACAAGTCCCAAATAGACTCTTTCCTCTCTAAGTTGCCTTGGTCACGGTGTTCTGTCAGAGCGATAGAAAAGTAGCTAATGCACTTTGAAAAAGTACTTTAAAATAAAGCACACAGTAGCCCAGGAGAAGACCTGATGTCTCCAAGAACACCTGTCATTGACTCCCAAGGATTGCCCCAGAGTGGAATACAGCCATCTTCCTATGATTTCATATGTTAGATCCATGTAGAAGTGATAGATACAGAAATGAGCAGTCCGTCAGCTGAGCACTCGCTGAGCTCTGTGAACATCATCAAAGCCCTGCCTGTATTGGCTCACTGCTCAGATATGTCAGCCTTCACATAGGACTGTGTTGGATGGCTCACCAAGAAGCACTTTGGCAATCTTTCCTCAGTTCAAACACTTGTGATCGTTACCAGAGCTACAAGTTGGAAGCTATAGTCCTTGAGTTGCTCACGGTCCAATCAGGAGAAACAAGTACTTACACTCTGGAGTTCCTACTCGATGCATGGCTGTGCTTACATAACCGCTTGGGCACACAGGATAGTGAGTACCTGATCCAGGAGAGGGGATGGGGAAGGCTCAAAGATGCTGCCGCATTTGGCCTAAGCAGAGTTTAGCCGAATGGACCGTTATGCCAGGCAAGACAGTCAAGGACTAAGAAAAGTGGCGCATGAGACAGACACCTTCAAAGTTACCATATATTCCAAAAGCATGGAATGAACGAAGATAAGGAGGAAGAAGGAAGGTGCCAAATCTCAAAGGACAGGGCTTTAATGGAACGTGCAAAGAAGTTTTCATCTTTAATTCTAAAAAAAAGCCAGTCATTGTTAAAAGATTCCCCCCAGGCCGCACGGTGTGGGTCAATAAAACAGAACATGAAGTCTGGTTAGAAAGCTATTGGCTAAGTTCATGTGACAGGTGGGATACTGAGCCAGGGGAGGGGCCTCGGAGTAGGAAGGCAGAAGCTCTACGAGGAAGGCCAGCTGCCAGGCTCAAACTGAGTTTCTCCTCAGCGTCCACTGCTCTTCACAAGCCCATGCAAGCCTTCCTGTGCTGACCATGCCACACAGGATGCTGGTAGTTAATTGCAATTGGGGAAACTGTAGCTGCATTGTCCGTAAGGTAGGTCTCATGAGCAGCCGTGGGTTTGCGTGGCAGGCCTCCCCCGGCTGTGCTCTCCTGACACGCCACGGAGGCCCAGACAGTAGTTCAGAACGGGCAGAGTGGACCTGTCGCAGAACAGGGAGGTGAGAGCATTTAGCCACCACCAAAGCCCCAGCCCTTGCTGTTCCAGCAGCCACATCCCAGAGCCTAATGAGAACAAGCTGCAACCATTTCCATACATTTCTTAACCAAACACAACTTCTCTGAAAACACACAGACTGCGCGGCAGCGACTCCATCCGCACAAGACACATGTCAAGGGAGAAGTATGAGAAAATCGGGCAGGTACATCTAACATGTCAATAAATTAAAGCAAGTTTATTTTCACAGAACCAAATGGTCAGACTTGCCCATGCTTTCCTACGGAGGAGTAAAAATTACTCCCTAGAGAGAGTGCTCAAAGTGCAATTAGGCCAGTCCTGGAATTTTTTGAAGCAGAACACTATCCTTTCTTCACACAGGATTGCTCCTTCAGTCTTTAGCATAGATCCTTAGCTTGGAGGCATCATAAGGGGCTTTCTATGTTTTTGTCCCTCTATGACAATATGATCACAAAACAGACTTTTTTTTTTTTTTTAGGAAAACCTATTGGTTTCCAGTTCAGACAAAATGTCACTCACAATGTACCCTTCCATGTGTTCCTGTAACAAAAATAGCGTTACCGTTGAGGTCATCTATTCAATGAAGGCAAACATTGTTTTCCCAATAATGGCATTAATTTTTAGCCCATGGCAAAAATTTATCAGCCTTGAGGGCATTATATTGAGGTCCTTCTTAAGGAAAAGCTTTTGAATCAGAAGAACTACTTGTAGCCCAGTGATCCCATGTTTTCCAGACATTTCACGTGGTCAACAGAGGACACCCCACCAAAGGGAGGCAGACACCATTTTCGAAACAAACTAGACTGAAGGCGGTCGAAGCTCATCTCTGCAGCCAACAATGGCACGGGTGCTTCACTCTCAAAAAGTTCACATTTTCTGGGGCTGAAATTCAGTGCTGGGCCACTTACCTAATACTAGCAAGGTCCTGGGTTCAACTCCCAGCCATGCAAGACAAACAATACTTTCTTCCCCCTACAACCTAACAACTGAAATAAAATCCAAAATAATAAATAAGTATAAAGAAAAAAAGAAGAGAGAGAAAGAGAGAGAGAGATTCCATAGTGTTTTCAGAGTAGAAGAGTAGAAAAGTTTTTACCTGAGATCATAATGTAAGATCAGAAAGATTCAATAGCAGACACAAGGGGGGTGGTGTTGGGGTTCTGTCTAAGCTCCACCCCACAATTACCTGGCAACAGACTAGTGTATGTGCTAGTGTTGGCACATAAACTTGTGCAGATTGTACACTGCAGAAGTGTGACGCATCTAAGAGGGCCCATCAATTGCTTATTTCTTTTGACACTTCCAGGGGACCGCAGTCAAGGAGAGTGTTCTAAGAAAATCAGCACAATTTTCTGATGGGGTAGAAGAAAGCCACCTGTTTCTAGTTGCGGGGATGTTTTATGTACAACACCAAGGCCTTGATGGAGAAATTATGATTACTGGCTGGAGCAAAATTCAGGTGCTTTTTCAGTATGAATAACCCTAACTTTAACCCTCAGTTTCGAATCCAATTCTTAAGCCACCAGCACTGTACATAAGCATCCCTAGACCTTATTGAACAAACAAAAAGCCACCAAACAATTACCAGGCATGGCCATTAACTGGATGTTACTAGAGGCTGCGCCATGCCTTCGTGACTGCAGAGGGCAAGTCTCAGTAGGTGAGGATCCAGCAGACTTCAGACTACATGCTTCAGCTCAGCAATAACCACATTTTCTCCCCATCTCTTATACCTGGAAAAAATGAGCATCAGGAAGCAGACTTGTAAGGTGGCAGCATCCCTGGCCCTACGTCCCTGCGTGAAAACAGCCTCTGACTTCACATGGTTCACAAATGAACCTTTGCTAGAACTGACTCAATTTCCAGGTTTGTTACTGTAGTATAAACAAGCATTACTTGACTACAATGAGGAAATGTGACCACAGTTTCCTTTCCCGTGTATTACTAGGACTGCTTGCCTGCCCAGCCTACTGTGTCCCTCTGTATTCAACAGTGTGATCTGATGAGAGAAAGATGATTCAGGAGCTTTGTCCTCACTGCACACACCCAAGTGCCAGCTTCTGCAAGTGTTACACTTTCTGGCTTTGTGACCATTCCCTATAACAGTCAGCATAACCTTTAAGACTCCTGTAAGAACCCACGAGTGGCTTTAGGAGTTCCTTTTTACTGGAGGGGGAAACGCCAGACTCTGGGGATGCACTCAACACAGCAAACCAATGAGATACCAGAAACAACAGATTTCTCTTTGAGTTTCACAGATTCCTCCAGCAAAGCAGCTAGGAAGGTACCAAATACACATTCATCAGCAATAAAGAGCACCGTCAATAAAGGGTATTTGCCTCCTATGAGCACCAGCATCTTTCCCTTCAAAGTGGACATAATAGGGAACCTTAAAAGGTCAGGTACAGATCTGGTGCAGTGTGAAATGCATGAGAAAGCAGTTTGGAGCAAGCAAAAACACATAGTAACAAAAATAAGTATCTGTTAGAACTTCTTCCATCTCTCCTAGGTCACAAGTCACCCACACCTAAGTACCTCCAAATTTGAAAGTGAGTACAAATGTTCCTAATCTTTTAGGAAACTTACTGCCCGTGTACTGTGTGAACTTACTGCATGTGTACTGTGTGAACGCATAAAGTTGATACATAAAGTTGAATCATAAGAAAGCTGTACATTTTATATGCTGAATGTACATACTACATATATGCCCACTGAGTGCAACTAACAGTATAATATTTTTAATTATACTTGTGATATATATTACTGTATCTTTACTTTTATATTCACAGCCACTTTTATGATTGGCATGACTCTGAATGCTCAAGAATAAAACTTCTAATTAGAAACTAGTCTGCTGGGGCTGGAGAGATGGCTCAGTGTTTGGGAGCACCTACTGCTTGCTCTTCCCAAGGTCCTGAGTTCCGGTCCCAGCAACCACATGGTGGCTTACAACCATCTGTGATGGGATCTGATGTCCTCTTCTGGAGTGTCTGAGGACAACTACAATGTACTTATATATAGTAAATAGATAAATCTTTGAAAAAATAAAAAAAATAAAATAAAAGCTTGTAATTAGAAACTAGCCTGCTGGGGCTGGAGAGACGGCTCAATGGTTAAGAGCATTAGTGGCTGCTCTTCCAGAGGACCCAGGTTTGATTCCCAGCATCCACATGGTGACTCACAACCGCCTGTAACTCCGTTCCAGGGGATCCAGTGCCCTCCTCTGTCCTCCACAAGAACTGCATACATGTGGTGCACAAACATACTTGCAAAATACATACCTATAAAAATAAATTTTTGAAAAATTCAAAAATGTTTAAGGAAAAAGGAAAGAAACTAGACTCCTAAGGGCTGGAGAGACAGTTTAGTGATAAGAGTGTGCATGTTGATCTTCAGGGGGCTCATGTTTGGTTCAGCACCCATGTCCAGCACACCACTGCTGCCTGTACCCCAGCTCCAGGGGGATCCATCCCCTCCAGTCTCTGCACTCACAGCACGTACCCACAGAGATATGCACACTGACACACAAACTAGACACCCGGGCCCAGGAAAACAGGACCGTCTTTGTGAGGATTCATCTTATATTAACTGCCAGATGGTGTAGCAACTCCAACCACAGAGTATCTAGACACAGTTTGTGGCAGTAATTATTGACCAAGGGAGACAGAAGAAGAACCCTTAGCAATTTCCTCTGTGTTTTGAACTTTGCCCTGTAAAAATTATACCTTTTTTTAAAAATGGGAAATAAGATCATTAGACTTTCAGGGCATAAGTCACAGCTTTGGAATGAGTTACATTAGTTATAATGAGGCATGAAGGATCCCTCCTACCACCAGTCATTACTTCCATGGAAAATGGAAAATACCCCACCTCCCTATAAATAAGCTGAGAATGGCTAGAAATTAATAAAACAAATAAAATCATGCCAAAATATAACATTCTATACCTCCTTCCTTCCCTACATTTTAAGAGGAACTGGAGAACTGACTCTTCGTCCGATATCAAATGACTAACTCAATTAAGCTCCAGTTCAAGTCCTCTAACATAGAGACAGTAATGCAGTCTGCACTGATGTTTATAAAGTACCCTGTGATATTTTTTAGGTTATTGATGTTATCTGAATCCTAAAGTCACCCAATAGCCATGGTTATTAATACAGATTTATCATAGAGAACTTCAAAATATACATTTTTATAGAGATGGCCAATTCTAATTCCAGAACATGAGCTTCAGGAAAATGTACCTTTTTAGCTATTAGGTATACACTGCTCTTCAAATGTTTTAGTACTTTTGAACTTTGTTTAAAAAATAAATAAATAAATAACCCCTAAGCAAAATGGCAAATTCACCTCAGCCCACACTGGTGTAAAGTGTCTATCTGAAAAGCACCACTGGGAGACTCTGAGTGCGTGGGTGGTGTGCAGTTTTCTGCAGAGTTGAAGAATACAATAAGCTCTTTACATCCCTCAATGTTACCTCTGCTTCATGGCTGACGAGGCTGTTGAAAGACAGGGCAGATGGGAGATGGGAGATAATTTGTTTGAGTGCCACATAGGAAAGTCTCTTTACCCATCTTACCTGACTTCAGCTTCAAACAGCCATTCAGACGGGTGGCTGCTGTAGATGGACTCCTGGTCACACTCTGCTCCTAATTTGAACTTCTGGAAATCGTCAACAGAGACTATTGAGGTGGAAAGTGGTCTGAAGTCTATGGAATGATGATGAAAATTAAACGCAATATACAAAGGTCTTCCTAAAGCACCATTAGCATTAAAATATCAATAACTCAGTAGTAGGATCCATCACACCATTCCATTATGTAAAGTAAAAAGCCAGGGATGATAAAGGCCTTTGCTTCTTTCCCATAGTGTACTACCTTCCCGTAAGGATTCCATTAACTTGTATGCACACTAGGAGAATTAATCTAGAATGTATTGTCTCATTTGTTTATAATGGCTAGTGCTGTCAATGTGACACCTAGAAGGTGGACTTCTGGATATACCTGTGGGGATTATCTTTGTTGTTATTTCTTGAGGTAGGAAGAAAATTCCCTATTTGAGATCTTGGACTGTGTAAGAGAAAAGCAGGAAGCTGAACAGCAGTGTGCGTTCATCACTCTCTGCTTCCCTCTTTTGGGTGTGTCGTTGACCATTGATTCCAGCTCCTGCCATATGAGAGTATAAACACCCTCAGACTGTGGGCCAGAATAAACCCTTTACCTCTTAAGCTGCTTTTGTCAGAGTATCTTATCACAGCAACTGATAAAGAAACTAAGAATAGTTCTGGGAGGGGGGGGCTCTATGGTACCCCACGCAACTGCAGAGCAGGGGCTGGCAAGAGGACCAGTGAGCAAGAGCACTTGCTGTACAGCCATAAGAACCCAAACTGGAATCTTCAGCACCCATGTAAAAAGCCAAGTGTGGCCATGCATGCATCTATAACTCCAGCCCTGGGAAGGCTGGAGGCAGGAGGATTGGTAAAGCCTGCTGGCCACCAGCTTAGCTCCAGGTTCAGTAAGAGACTTTGTAGAGAATAATAGAGCAGGACATCCGAAGTCCTCTGGCCTCCTCCTGTGCACAGACACATATGCTCGCACTCACACGTGCATTATATACACGAAAGAAAGAGAGAGAGAGAGAGAGAGAGAGAGAGAGAGAGAGAGAGAGAGAGAGAGAATAAGGAGCATGGCTTCCATTCCAACTCAGAATGACACTAAAGGAAAAAAAAAAAACAGGCATTGCTATGGGTAGAATTCCAACTGAAGGTAGCATAAAACACTAAGAAGGCAAGGAAACCACCTACTAAGCATTTCACATGAAGTTGGGGGTTGTATTAGCTACTGTGCTCATCAATATGTGAAGTCACTCCCATGTAGTTTATCCCCAACTTATAGAAGATGAAACTAAAGCTTGGGAAATTCCAGACAAAAAAAAAGAAAAAAGTCCAGAATCCCCCAGCTCATAAGGAAAACTAAAGGTCATTGGTGGCACAGAACACAAGGTCACCGGTTCAAGAGTTGAGGAAGAAAAGCAAGCCTGTGCACTAGGTGAAATCCATCTTCTGAGACTTACTGATCCTAATTTATATGCAAAAGTATGCATAGTCCAGAAGGCAGAAATCAGAGGAATCGTATTTTAAAAATATCAAATATGCTCAGATTCTTGGCAACAAAATAAAACACATTACTGTGGCCAAAGAAGAAACATTCCAAATGGGCTCTAATGGATCGTATTTAAAAACAGAAGTTATCACGCAGCCAGCTAGGGAAGCTATGCATAGGGGTGTGTGTTTGCGTATGTGTGTTTTTACACGCACATTCTCCCCTGGAGCCATTAAAACCTCAGGAAAAAAATTATGACAGCAATGTGCCATGTATGTAAAAGATGGATGGGTTAAAGTTACTGTTTTCTTAGGACCTGCCTGGCATTTGACAGCCACACACCAGTACACTCTCTGGAAAGATTTAGGACCTGTGCTGTAAAATTATTTATTAGTTTTTATTTATGCTATGTGTTCCCTGGCAGACCACCCAATGCTGTAGCAATAAAGGGAGTCACACTGCATCTCTCCAAAACAATCAAAAGACCAAGGAGTCCACCTTTGGGTATCACTATTGAAGGATGTGGCTTTCCGGCAGGAAAGTATGTTATGTTTCTGACTGTTCTACGGACCCAGGGAAATAGAAATGACCAAGCCTGGCAGGAGACTTCTCTGTTCGGGGTAAGCATGCCTCCTTTAGGGGCTTCAGTTCTGTCATTCATAAAAGGAAAGGCTGCTCCAACAGTCTCCCTGGTCTTTTCCCCCTCTGAATCCTGGGTTTTAAAAAGACTGGAACCTGTTAGCAGCCCTGCACTAACCCCAGGATGTGATCAGAGGCTGACCTCAGTGCCTGGGGGCCTCAGGCTCTGACAGCCTGCCAGCACCTCCTAGCTCTGCCTCCAAGTTTGGCTTGTTAGGGAGTTAACAAGGCATGTTTGAACATTCCTGAAGGCCTCAACAGAAAAGCTCATCGTGCAGTACTTAATATCATTAGATATGTCAAAGCTGTGGTCCACCAGGACATCCAAGAGCAGATCAAATTCCCTTCTTAAAATGTCAAACATAACTATAGAATGACACATTGCTCCTACTAATGCTTTTTTTAGTATTTATGTGTTTTATTTAAATAAATATATAATTGGTTAATGAAGTAAACACCTCCCTCCCAAATAACCTTCAGACATTATTTCTGAATGATTTTTTTAAATTATCTTATGAACCCTAATGTAAACACAAATATCTTCTTCAGTACATATAGTTATCACATAGTAATCTCCCCATTTACAGTGACCAACAGCCCACCCCACCTCCATCCCACCCCTGGCTGAAGGCAGCATCAGCTGAAGTCTCACTTGTGGAATTCTTAACTTGGGAAGCTAAGCATTGGCCTTATTTTTCTAAGGATAAAGTGGACCAGTTACCTAACTCACCAAGCACCTAGGCTGACCTTCCGATTAGGACTTTTGATTTCAAGTTCTACTTTCACCCACAGTGGTGGTGTGTGGAAGATTAGTCGCCATAGACTCATATATCTGAATGTTTAGAGTAGCAGTGGGAAGCATGGCCTTATTGGAGAAAGTTTGGCACTGGGGGTGGGCTTTGAGATTTCAAACGCTCAGGCCAGACCCAGTGTCATTCTCTTCCTGCTGCTTGCTGATTCAGATGTAGAATTCTCAGTTCCTTCTCCAGCACCATGTCTGCCTGTACACTGCCATGCTTCCCACCATGATGGTAATGGACTAAACCTCTGGAGCAATAAGCAAGCCCCAGTGAAATATTTTCCTTTATAAGAGTTTTTTGTGGTCATGGTGTGTCTTCACAGCTATAAAAACCCTAGCGAAGACGCCCACTAAAACAGGCTAGTGATAAAAGTTCCAAGGGACTTGCTATCATTCCTTTTCTTAAGTCTTAACCTGATCCGCAGCCCAGTCCCTTCCGGGAACCAAGTCCTATGCTAGGTCTCATGAATCTGCACACAGGGCTTATAGTGTTTTCAAAGCATTCTCGAATATTTCACACATAGAAATGTCTTTATAGGGCCTGAGATGGCTCCATGAATAAAGCACTTCACATGCAAACATGAAGACTGGAGTTTAGGTTCCCAGACCCCATGTAAAAGCCCCACAGAGATGGTGGCCATCTGTAATCCTAGTACTTGGGAGCCAGAGAAGGACGCTTAAAGCAAGGAAATTATAAGCCTCAGGTTCACTGAGAGACTCTGTAGAAAGCTACCAGAAAGACACTAACATCAACTTTGGGCCTCTATATACAGACATATACACCCACACATATACACACACATACACACACACACATACACACACACATACACACGCACATACACACACACACACACACACACACACACACACACACGTGCATGCATCCTCCTCCCCCACATACATACCATGTATACCCAATACTGCGTATTCATGTTAAATACCTGATGAGTTTAGAAGAACTCATTCGCTTCTGGTAACAAGAACAATTCTTAAAGTAAAATGAAATTTTAGACACACAAAGCAAAAGGGCATTCTTTTCTATGTTGGAGGGAAAACTACAGTATAACTGCTTGATACCAAAGACCACAAAATTTCCTAAAAACAAATAAGCAAATAAATAAATAAAACAAAGACTTCAAAGTCAAAAAGAATATTTTAAAGGGGCATGCAAACAAGAAAACTTTAATGAAATTCTTTTCAAACATTTTGCTATATTTCCAAATATAGAAATAATGGTGCGATTAATTCATAACTATGTATCATCCATTCCTCATAGTTACTCAAATGTTATCTCATCTCTCAATTTTTTTTTATTTTGTTGAAGACTTTTAAAGTAAATCCCAGAAATCATGCTAACACACTTCCATATGAATCTCAAGAGAAAGCATTTGATGAGGGTTTTTTTGTTTTTTTTTTTTTTGTTGTTGTTGTTGTTGTTTTTTTTGGTTTTTCCAGACAGGGTTTGTCTGTGTAGCCCTGGGTGTCCTGGAATTTGCTCTGTAGACCTGGCTGGCTTTGCACACACACAGGCTCACCTACCTCTGCCTTCTGAATGCTGGGATTAAAGGCCTGCACCATCAACTTGATAAGATCAACCTTTCATTGACTTAAGTCTCAGAAGCATATTTTTATGACAGGATAAAGGGCACATATGAAAACACTATGCAGACTTCAGACTTGGCGATGAGAGGCTGAAGACTGCCCTTCACTCGGAGAGAAGCCCAGTGCTCACTCCAACACCAGTAGCCGATATAACAATGGAAGTTCAAGCCAGACACTTTAGGTAAGAAAAACAGTAAAACCATGCAATCAGAAAAGAGGACATAAAACTATCTCTGATCACAGCTACTGCCTGTATATAAGATGATGAAACATTTTTTAACCTCTCGGTACTAACAATTTTACCGAAGTTTCAAAAAATGAAACACAAAACTCAGCAGAATTTATGTACACTAATAACAAACATCTAAAAAAATTAAGACAAGTATTTCAATTATGGAAAATTAAATACTTTGGAATAAGTTTAACCAGGGAAGTGAAATGCATACACTAAACACTATAAAGCATTACTGAAAGAAAATAAAGAAGACACAGATAAAGAGAAAGATATCCCATGTTCATGGATTAGACGACCTAATAGTATTAAGATGACAGTAGAGAGTCAGAGAGAGAACTCTGCCTTTAAAGGCTAAAGCTCACCACCAAAGCTTCAAACTGACAACATAAACCACAGTAATTTACAGATTCAATACAAGCATACCTGACCCTTTTTTTTCTCTTCTAGAAATAGAAACCCATCCTAAAATTTGCATAGACTCCCAAGGGACCCCCCAGTAGCCAAAACAAACTTGAAAGTGAGAAGGTTGGAGAATTCAGGCTTCTTGATTTCAAAACTCCCTGGAGTTGCAGGGGACATGGGGAGTTATCGGGTACGAATTACAGTTTCATCTGGCCCCATGGGACATTTCTGGAAAGGAAGAGGGCTAATAGTTTCACCACATTGTAAATTTCTTGGTGTCACTGAATTGTACAGTTCAAATTGGCTTAAATGGGAAGTTTCGCATTTCATCTCTATATTATCACACTAGAACTTCATCTTTAGACAACACATGCATTTTCTTAGACTAGTGAAAGATTTTTCCATATTTTAGACTTGTGGCCTCAAAACTAAGTCTGACTCAGTTCTAAAACCTTAGACTCCTCTCTCCCCCAGTCCATTTCAGAATCTAATCCTACGCAATGAATTTATATCTTAGAGAATCTTACTTTCTTAGGAATAATTTCTATAAACATCAGTTAAAATTGAAAGTTGCTTGGGCTGAAGAGATGACTCAGCAGTTAAGAGCACTGACTGCTCTTCCAGAGGTCCTGAGTTCAATTCCCAGCAACCACATGGTGGCTCACAACCATCTGTAAAGGGATCTGATGCCCTCTTCTGGTGTGTCTGAAGACAGCTACAGTGTACTCATATACATAAATAAATAATTCCTTTTTAAAAGCATATTTGTAATTTAATCAATAAAAATAAAAAAACATTGAGAGTTGTCAAATCATGGCCCTTAGTCTAAATTCAAATTGCTTCCTTGTTTGTTTGGCTTCCAGTTTTTGTTTTTGTTTTTTGTTTGTTTTGTTTTGTTGGTTTTTTAATATTTCTCTGTGTGTATGTTTTTAAGATGTGTTTATTTATTTATTGTGTACACAGAGTTCTGCCTGCATGTATGCCAGCAGACCAGAAGAGGTACCAGGTCTCATTACAGATCGTTGTGAACCACCATGTGGTTGCTGGGAATTGAACTCAGGGCCTCTGGAAGAGCAGACAGTGTGCTCTTAACCTCTGAGCCATCTTCCCAGCCTGTTTGTGAGACTTTCAAAGCTAAGAATAGTCTTTACATTTTGAAATTGCTGAAAGAATAGAGACAATATTTCCTAACACTTGGAAATTACACGTAATTCAAATTCCAGTGTGTTGAGTGGAGTTTCACATGTTACCCAGGGTGTCGTCGTCATCCACTCTTAAGAAGGGAAGACCATTAAAGAGATGGAAAATCTACAGAACATGTGAAGTACATAATGATCTAGTCTATGATACACTAAGTGAAATAAATAGTTTTATCAAAAGCGAATGATCTTACTTTTATAAAAGTATATAAAACTTGTAATAGTAATTCATCTTGGTGGTGGATTCAGTAGAATTGTTTCTTATATATACTTCCCATAATAATAATTTATTAGTTTATGATGAGTATGAAATAATATTATCTTTGAAAGTAAAATATTCAGTTTTTGTTCAGGCTCCCAGGGAGGTATGAAAGAAGTTGAAGCCCTTCATTTAGACTCTCTAGCAACTTTCTATAAATATAAGCAAGATGAAATAATCTAATCAAAGGTTGAACAAAATTCTGCACAGTGACTTTTCAGTCAACCAATAAATTATAGCCATGAAGTATTTCAACTTTTGGTCTTTAGAGATTTTTCCCAAAAAGAATGACATTGACTATGAAACATTGGTGTGGAGAGCATGATATGGAAGATATAATCTGTGATATGGGTGAAATAAATATAATTACAGAGTCAAAGTTATATATAAATGAGAATTTAAGATGAAAACATGCAAAGGATGACATTAACTATTTCTAGTTTGCCTATTTTAGCTATATCTATTTAAGAAATATTTCTTTGGTCCTGGAAAGACTGGATGTAGGGGAATGCCAGGACAGAGAAGTGAGAGGGGGTTGAATGGAGAAAAGAGGGAGGGAAGGGGGCTTATGGGACTTTCGGGGAGGGAGGAAATGGGAAAGGGGAAATGATTTGGAATGTAAATAAAAAAAACTTAGAAAATAAAATTAAATTTAAAAAAAGAAATATTTCTTCTTAGTTATTTAAGAAATGACAAATATTTCTTAATAAAAGTTAAAAAATATATAACCATAATGTTTCTCTTTAAAGATTATGTTTATAGAACATAGAAAACTTGAAAATCTGTAACGTAAGTTTTAGGTTTCATCTGCAGGCAACGCTTGATTTGTTTTTGGTTTTTGTTTTGTTTTGTTTTGTTTTTGTTTTTGTTTTTGTTTTTGCCTCTATGGGCATGTTAAGCTCAAATGTCACCTTAGTATGTGTTTTAAAAAAATCAAGCACTTGAAAATAGCTAGTCATGTCTATTCTTCTAAATCATCAATCTTCGATAAGATTTTTACAACAGCTCCCTTTTAAGGTTTTGTGTGTGTGTGTGTGTGTGTGTGTGTGTGTGTGTGCACGCACTCCTGTGTGTGTGTGTGTATGTGTGTGTGCACTCATGTGTGTGTGTGTGTTTGTGTGTGTGTGTGTGAAAAAAAAAAAAAAGAAGTGAAGACCAAGGAGGAGGGTGACCCTGTAGGAGGACCAGCAGTCTCAACTAACCTGGACCCCGAGATCTCTCAGACACTGAACCACCAACCAGGCAGTATACGCCAGGTGATATGAGGCCCCCAACACATATACAGCAGAGGACTGCCCGGTCTGGGTTCAGTCAGAGAAGATGCACCTAACCCTCGAGAGACTGGAGGCCTCAGGGAGTGGAAAGATCTGGTGGGGTGGGGTGAAGGGTGGGGACATCCTCATGGAGAGGGGAGGAAGGGGGGAAAGGTATGAACTGTGGAACAGTAAGAGGGTGGATCGGGAGGGGGATAAAATCTGGAGTGTAAAAAAAAGATTAATATGATCATAGAAATTTGTTACTTTTTGACAGTGAAAGTGTCATGACTTTAACTAACACATCATTTCCACAATGTTGGCACCCACTCTTGAATACCAAAGTTTCATTCTTGGGTTCTAGGTTGACCATTTTTGGATTAAAGAACACAGGTAGAGTGACAAAGAACTCACCCTACTGTACATAGCATTATTCAACTTAGCAAACGGTTCTCCAGGGTCATCTATGAGATGACAATAGCAAGGATTTTTTATGTAAAAGATGAAATAATGATAAGCCCCTTGTGTGTAGGTTTCACATCTTTAATCTAATTATCTGTTGGTAGACATGTGCTTTGCTTCATGTCATAACTACTGAGAAAATACTACAATAATAATAACGTCCATAGCCCTTTGTGATCTTCCTTTCTAATTATTCTGAGTATGTATCTAGAAGTAGTATTATTGTGTCAGATTATTACTGCTTTGTTATTTTTTGTGATCTTCATTTAAAATTATTTTGAGTATATATCTAGAAGTAGTATTATTGTATCAGATTATTTCTGTTTTGTTATTTTTTTGTGGAATCACATTTCTGTTTTTCAGGTTCTTCATGAATTTATAAGCCCAACAGCAGTATACAAAAGCATCTTTTTAATTAAAATTTTTTTCCATAAAAAAAAGATTAAATAAAATTTAAAAAAGAAAAAGAAAGGAAGACAAAGCTTACAGAAGGTCAGTGTGTTCGTTCATCAGTTCTTCAATCACTATAATAAATATCTGAAACAATCAAGTTACCAAGAGAAAAGCTTTCTTTTGGCTCAGTGTTTTGGAGCCTCCAATCCATGATGTGCTTTTAGACCTGTGGCCAGAAAGTACATCACACGCAAAGGCATAGCAGAGCTGCTCAGATCACAGCTCGGATATGAGAGAAAAGGACCAGATTCCTAGCTTCCCAGGACCTAAAACCTCCCTCTGGGCTGTGTCACTCTCAAGAGCACTATACTGAGGATACTAGGCCTTTATTTAACACTTTGACCTTCAGGGAACATTCCAGATCCAAACTACAGCTGTTTGCAAACTGTAAAATATTTACATATGATCCTTTAAAGGAAGTTGACAAAACCCTTTGCTTTTGTGTGCGCATGTGTGGATGTGAGTGTATGTGAGTGTGAGTGTGTATGTGTGTGAGTGTGTGCGTGTGCATGCGCGTGTGCATGTGCGTGTGTGTTTTGAGGCAGGGTTTATTTGTTTACTTGTAGACTATGGTGGCCTTGAACTCACAGCACTCCTACCGGTTTTCAGTAGGACACTTGGGAGACCCCTCCCAGTGCCAGGATCACAGGCAAGAGCCACCAATTCTAAGCTCTGGTCTAAATGATCAACTCAAATACAGATGAACAGTGAAGCTGAACTTGCCTTTGGACTCACACAACATTTATTTTGTTCTTGTAAAGATCTGGGCTACGTGGCTCTTTCCAGGTAAAGTGACCTTTGAATTCACAACTTAAAAACAGAATTTCTAAGGGACTGAGAAGTATTTTGAAGCCCATGATGATTTGGAAGTTTAGGAAAAGAGGTTTGCTTTATTTGAAAAGCTGAGTGATCATAGCAAAAACCTATTAGACACTGACCCAGTATCTATGCACTCTGCTCTCTTGGTAAATGGATCACGATAGATAGATAGATAGATAGATAGATAGATAGATAGATAGATAGATAGATAGATAGACAGACAGACAGATAGAATTTAGATTTATTTTATGTATATGAGTATTCTATCTGCGTGTACACATGCAGGCCAGAGGAAGGCATCAGATCCCATTGTAGATGGTTGTGAGCCACCATGTGGTTGCTTGGAGACTGAACTCAGGAATTCTGAAAGAGCAGACAATGCTCTTATCAGCTGAGCCATCTCTCCATGTCCTGTACTTCTCTCAAATGACAGAAAAACATCTATCTTGTGAAGCCACTATTATTTTGGCTATGCCAATTAGAAGATCTATATGGTACACTTGTGAGGTCTCCTCATAGGTTGTACAGAGTAAAGGGCTAGAGGAGACTGCTCCCTCCTGGTGGTAGAATGAACACACACACACACACACACACACAATTACATCAGCCATCCTGGATAATGAAGCAACACTGTCTGTCACCTTAGACTTTGTCACTTGGAATGATTCCTGGACATCTCCACCAGTCCTCGCACTTACAGTTAGCAGGGGCACCTTCTGATTTCCCTGACCAGCCAAAGGTCTTCACCCTCACCACCTCCCACCCACATGAAACCATATACACAGACACTCCATTTTTGTTTTTGCATGAAATTGTATCTCAGTCTAAGATCTCATGCTGTTGCTGCTACTGTCTTACTATTATAGCAACTTTCAGAAATAATTTTTTTAAAAAAAAGAAGCAAAACACTAAAAGACAACGAATCAACAAGACAGGAGCCTGGGTTCCTGCCATTGTACGCTGCCTACTGTCCCTGAATGTCCTGTACTTCTCTCAAATGACAGAAAAACGTCTATCTTGTGAAGCCACTATTATTTTGGGTCTTCTGAAATATACTACTAAACTTTATCCTAAATATTATAATAACATGAGAGCTTCTAAAGCATATTATTTTGAATAGGGGCCTTTGTTAAAGGCAGATCTATGGCCTATGATGGGGGACTAAGCAGAAGACTATGTAACATGTCTTACATTATTTAAAAAGTAGCCCCCCACACACACACGATAGATATAAATATAGTATAGTTACTTCTGTAGTTATCAAAAAAGTTGCATAAAATGCTACAAAAGGAGCTAGGACTAACTCAGTAATGGAGCATTTGCCCAGCATGCCCAAGGTCCTCAAAACTGACCCAAAAAAAGGGGGAAACTATTTGACCTTTATCCTGAAACTTTTACTTACTTTTAAGAAATGTGTGTTTGTGTCTGTGTGTATGTGTGTGTGTGTACATGCACACATTTGTGCCACAATACCTGTGTGCAGATCAAAGGACAAGGTTCAGGCTCAAGTTCACCCTTTCTACCTTGAGGGTCTCAGGGATCAAATCCAGGCCCTCAGTCTTGACCGCAAATGCTTTTACAGCCAAACCATCTCATTACTGTTCTAAGTTTTCTTGTTGTCGTTGTTTTGAAACAATAAACTAATGGTACAAATGTCATAAATCTAAGTGCAATTCCCTCCCATGTTCGAAGTGATCTTGATGAAAGGATTTGAGGCACTAGGTCATGTCATTTTTTGCTTTTTTCATTTTCTAATGGGTGTGGTATACATGTATGTAGGTACTCATGTATGTACACACATCTGGAGGCCTGAGGTTAATGTCACATCAATCATCTCTCCATCATTCTTCTACCTTATTTACTGAGGCAAGGTATCTCAGTCAAACCCAGAGGCCCCATATAAGGTTAGTCACTTCTGGGACTAGTCTTGCTCTGAGGATCTCCTGCCTTTGCCTTCTGAGGCTAGAATTGTCAAAGGCAGGCCACCTCACTGACAGCAACTACTTGGCTGTAGAGACCCAGGCTCTGGTCCTCATACTTGTATATTACAACCACTGAGCAGTCTTCCTGGCTAGTCATTTGTATTTTAATGGGGCTTACTTTAGTCAGATTGATTTCCATCAATAGACTAAAATATTTGTTTACACATTCATTCAAATACTAAGTGAGACCCTACTATTTACCGCTGTTCTAAGAGCCAGAGATAGGGAATTTTTAAAAAGGTTAAATTAAAATGCATGCAAATAACAAGGAGTTTTGAGATCAAGAAAGGAAGTAATATTTTGAACCAGGAAACCCAAAGGGATGTCGGAACTCAGTAGATCTCTTAGACAAGCCATGAGCCTCTGAGCTCCTGAGGGACAGGTAAGCAGAGAACCAGGCCACAGAAAAGGTGTAAGACCATAATGGAGCAGGAAGAAATAGTCCCAGGTCTCATGACTTCCTGCCTCCTGTGAGGGTATCATGGCACCCTCCCTCAACCCAACTACATGGGACACGGATGAAGAGCAACAAATCACAAGGTGAGAGGGAAGATCTAGCTATGGGAAGGGACATTTTCAGATTCAGGAGCAGCTGTGTCTGACAAGTGGGCCAGTTCTGTGGAAGCTTTTCTCAGCAGGCCTACAGCTTAGCAATGGCTGCAGGGATGTGTTCACAGCACCTAGACGCTATTCTCAGTTGAAAGCAACCAATCAACTGAACTGATCTAGTTTAGTCAAAATATGCAAACTGACCCATCAGCAAATGTCTGCCACAGTGAGAGCCCCATTAGTTTGAAAGTAAATACACTTTATTTGAACCACTGTCTTCACTAGACAGAACTGAGTCCATCCTCACTGCTTACAATTCTCCATCTATGATAGAGTATAAAAGAAACATGCAAACCAGATTACACTAAAGCCACGCAGCACATCTGCAGAAATAAACATTACAACTTATTTTGTTACTTTTGTTCCTGTTAATCCACATTCAGAAAATACAAGAAAAACAGCGGCAAAATTGCAAAAGACAGAAGGAGGGGTCTCAAAACTGACTCAAATGCCCCAAACCATCACAAGCAAAAGAAAAAAATATTCCCAGAATGACCCTGGACTTTAAGCAAAGGGAGTCTCCACACTTCTGAGATTACAGCTCCAGCGGAAACTGAAAACTCGACTAGCCATACCCAGAGACATCACAGTGATGACATAACCAGCCCGAAGAGAAGCCCTGAGTTTTCAGATGTGGCAAACAGGGAAACTGCAGATGCTTTTTGGCTTCGTGCAGACCCCAGAGCCCCCAGGTGGAAACTGCGAAGTAACTGACACGCTTTGGCATCTGCGACTGCGAGGAGCACACAGGAGGAAATGGAACAAACGCGAGGGAAAACTGAGATTTCTCGTGGTGTGATTCCCCAAGTGGATGCCCTCTGCCTACTGAAGCAGCTGCGAGGATCCTGGCTGGCATCCTCACACCCTTTCCTGACCAAAGTCAGAGCTTCCTCCAATCGTGGGACTCCCATCACTTCACAGTGTTCACCTTCCAAAGAGTCGAAGACTGTTAGAGAGGTTTTTGTGGTTTTTATTTTTTAACTAAAAATTATCTATGACGTAGTAAATTCATTTTACTCATTAGTCTCATTGTTTCAACAGCCAATGCCACGTGCCGTGGGTGGGTACCCCTGCACTGCGCCCTGCCATGCCATTTGCTGTGGATGGGTACCCCTGCTATATCATTGGGGTTAGAAGCTACACTCTTCAGCCTTCTGAATATGCCTCCTGTAAATCTCACTTCTGGAGTCAAGCAAAGACGATCCAGGGGCCACAGACTGTGTGTATCTCTGGTTCTCAACAAATTCCCCCTTTAGCCAAGACCACACCTCCAGAAGGCTCAGTCTATAACACAGCAACAAGGTTGGAACACTCAAGTCACCCCGACAGCCTCTCTCCTGAGTCCTGTATAAACTCTTTTGTACTCTTTACTCTTTATGAAGAAATGCACTCCGGTTTGCTGGCTTTCCAAAAGCACTTTACAAAGACAGGGCTACAAGCGGAGCACAGTGGCACATACGGGCGGCCCCAGTGGAAGTGGGGCTGAAGGACCAGGAAATCAAGGTCAGCCTCCGCTACCATAGTGAGTTCAAGAGCAGCCTAAGCTGAACCCAGGAAAAGTAGGGGATATTTAGTAAAAAGCATTCACAAACCAGATGGCTCACGCCTGTAATGCCAGTCCCGGGAAGCAGAGGGATCACAGATGTTGGAGCCAGCCATCTTAGAAAAAGAAACAAAATGGCAAGCATCCTGAGGTGAGAACAACACAAGAGCTACACACAAAAGAGAACCGGAATCCTGAGGGGAACTGGGAACAGGAGGTGGGGTGAGAATGTGAAGAGTGGATACGATCAAGATACATCATATTCATATATGAAACTGACAGATTTTTACAAAATAAACAAGATCAAAGGTTCATAATTCCATCTTGAGGATTATCTTTTAAAAAGTATATGTGTGGGGGGGGGTGTGTGTATGTGTGTATTTTAGGAAACTTTCAGTGTGATTAACAAGATCAGTGGGTCTAGAAAGGCTTCCTTCTTGTAAGACTACAGAAAGGAAACCTTTCATTAGACCCAATTACTATAGCTAGTGCCAAATGGACATTCCACCACACACCAAGCTCAAGGCTTGCATTTTACATACATTACCTTACATAATCTCTTTCAAATATTAAGGATCTCTCGAAAAGATTACAAAAGAAAAAGACAGCTCAACTCTGCTTAGGATTATGCACAGCGGTGGCCCACACTGCTCTAGCTGTTTTGCATGGCCGGCCAGTTGCATAGATTTTTAATCCCTCTTAAAATAGAACTAAGTCTCCTACTTCTCCTAACAGCATCATGAACCAAAGCCAAGTTTGAAGCACTAAATAGGCATTTAAATACACGCTTCGCTGCACTTTAGTACCAAATAACTCATTTTCTAACTTCTCTATTTCTCCAAATCCTATCAAGCTACTTAATGAGGCATCTGAGCCCAGTCTCACTTCCCACTGGGGAGGCAGGGATGGAGGCGATGCACAGTCAACCAAACACTTCAACTGCTGCATCGGAAATGCAGGGCAGAGATGGTTTTAACATAACTGACAGAAGGAGACACACTGGGACACATGGAGATCCCTCCAAGTGAGCTTATGAAAAGAAATTAACAAAAATGTCAACAGACATTCAAGGTCTTAGCATGACCAGAACTAACCCCAAAAATGTAAAACCCAAGACTGAGTCAGGGTCCTTTGTGATTATGGGCAACATGGCAGAAGCTGGGGTGAAAACAGGATACACAACAAGGTATTTTACACATTACATATATATACACATATATGTATATATAGTACATGAATATACATATATATTACACATACATACATAAGAGATTGTATGTTCATATATGGGGATATATATACACACACACACAAGTAAGTGTGTGTGTGTGTGTGTGTGTGTGTGTGTGATCTCCAGTACACCCAATTTAATATTAGCTTTACCTAGAATATCTAGGTTTAAACCTAATGAGTTTGGGGCAGAGTGTGGTAAATGCAAGATTTTATTAAACTAAAACCAACTTTTAAATAATTTAAGATCCAATACCTTTTTTTTTTCCCTTTTATTCTTGTTGTTGTTGGAGACAGGATTTCTCTGTGCAGCCCTGGCTGTCCTAGAACTTGCTCTGCAGACCAGGCTGGCCTCGAACTCAGAGATCCACCTGAGTCAGCCTCCAGAGAGCTGGGATTAAAGGTGTGTGTCACCACCATCTGGCTAAACTAGTTTTCTCAACCCTTTGAAATCTCTTCAGGTATCTTCAGAGTTGCAAGAGAGGTGGGGGTGTCTTGGATCCTGAGCCTGTCATAGTCCTGAGGCCAAATTATTAAAATAAATTGCAGTAGATAAAATTGGATCTAAAGCAGGAAGTGCTACAAGTAAATGCAATCTAACATGGGGTGAAGCTAATGATAGGCACATCTGGACAGATGTGGAGAAGTCGGACCAGGAAACAGAGCGGCGAGGAGCTAGAACAAGTTACCCGTAGCACTGCTCGAGTAAGGGAGCTGCTGCCAACTCTGCAGTCCCTTGGTGCAGGGTTTGGATACATCACAGGAACCTTCAACGTCAAATTATATCACTACCCTTGTGGGGGTCTCTAATTTATATTTTAACTTCCGGTTGTCTTTGGTTTGTTCTTTGTTTTGTTTTGTTTTGTTTTTGTGAAATTAAAATATGCTAGTTAGCAAAAAAATGAGTTTTCTGGGTCTCCTCAGCAGATGTGTCTCATTCTGAATTAACAAGCATCTGGGTTTACATAGCATCTCCTCAGGGCCTAGTTAGCATTAGGGCATGCCTGTGGCTGTGTTCTCTGCCTCAGGATTTCACACCAATAAGAATTACCGCAAGGAGCTGGGACATAGCTCAGTTAGTAGAGTGCTTGCCTGGCACGCCCATGCTGTGAGCTCCACCTCTAGTTGGCATCGTGGCAAATGCCTGCTAGTTCCTGAGAGGTAGGAGGTAAGAGGATCAGGCTCCAGGTCATCTTCAACTACATAGACAGAGACCAGGGAAGAAGACTCTAGCTAAAAAGGAAAAGCAAAAAGTATCACAGAGAAATGTTAGGCTGTGAGGCTATTTCTGTGGCTGGGGATGTTTCCCCAGAAAGAATCCTGCCTTTCCAGGCCCCTATTAAACTTCTATAGCTGCCCTCCCTCTCAGTTGAACTTGTGGCTCTGAAGCTACAGAATCAAACATCCCCCCATTTGATTTTCACACAGGAGCCACAGGTGGGGCAGAGAGAACCAGGCCCGAGGACAGGAGTCAGTGAAAATACAGACTTAAAGAGCGAAGCCCAGGCTGTCTTCTGATCTGTGTGCAAACGTAGGTGAGTGCCTGAACAAAACTGCAGCTTTGCAAAGCCAGATGTGTCTACTGTTTTAGAGATTAGACTGCCCTCTTGTGGGAAATAAGAGGATACACTTTCCTGGTATTCCCCCCCCCCACTTCCCCCCCCCACACCCCTTTCCCCAAGAACAATTTGGGAAGAGCCTGCCTGTGTTCTCAGGGTATCACCAGGCTATTACAAAGACAGGCACAGTACCTCCGTATCATTTTGGTTTTTCAAGAGAATCCAGAAACTCAAGACTTTAATTCAGAAGGTTTTGCATGATATTAAACACCATTCTAATTATCTGAAAAAATATTTGGGAGGTGGAAATGGAACTGAAAGGCTGGGGATTTAGATGGCTCAGTCAGTAAAGTATTTCCTCAGAGCCTGTGTAAAAGAGCTGAGTGCAGTAGCCTGTGCATGCTACCCCAGTACTGGGGAGACAGAGATGCTAGCCCATCTGCCCAGTCAAATTGGTGAGCTCCAGGTCTCAAGAAATAAGGAAACACTCCTCCATTGCTGGTGGGATTGCAAACTGGTACAACCACTCTGGAAATCAATCTGGAGGTTCCTCAGAAAACTGGAAAGCCCAGCTATACCACCCCTGAGCATATACCCAAAAGATGCCCCACCATGTCACAAGGGTACATGTTCCACTATGTTCATAGCAGCCTTGTTTGTGATGGCCGGAAGCTGGAAACAACCAAGATGTCCCACAATGGAAGAATGGATACAGAAAACATGGTTCACTTACACAATGGATTACTAATCAGCTATTAAGAACGAGGACATCATGAGTTTTGCAGGCAAATGAATGGAACTAGAAAATATCATCCTGGGTGAAGTAACCCAGACACAAAAGAACACACATTGTATGTACTCACTGATGAGTGGATATTTGCCATAAAGTAGAGAACACCCAGGCTATAATCCACAGAACAAAATAAGCTAAATAACAAGGTGGGCACAGGAAGGATTCTTGAATCTCACTCAGAAGAGAAAATAAAAGAGTCATTGGAGGTGGATGGAGGGAGAGAACTGGGTGAGAGAGGGGATGGAGAGGGGATGCTATGGTGCGCTTACAGACAGGAGCCTAGCAAGGCTGCCCTCTGAGAGGCCCAACAAGCAGCTGAGACAGAAGCAGGTACCTACACCCAACTAATGGACTGACGTCAGGGACCCCTATGGTTGAATCAGGGAAAGGCTGGAAGAAGTTGAGGAGGAGGGCAACCCCATAAGAAGACCAACAGTCTCAACAAACCTCGACCCCTGAAATCTCCCACACACTGAGCCACCAACCAGACAGCATATACTAGCTGGTCCAAGGCCCCCGACACATATACAGCAGAGGACTCACTGAGGTCTAGCCTCAGTGAGAGAAGATGCACCTATCCCCTGAGAGACTTGAGGCCCCAGGGAATGGGGAGGGCCTGACTGGGTGGGGGTTGGGGGAGGGGGACATCCTCTTGAATACCAGGGAGGAGGAATGGGATGAGGAACTGTCCGAGTGCAGAACAGGAGGGGGAGAATGACTGGACTGTAAAAAAAAAAAAAAGATTAAAGACAACTTTTTTAAAAATAAAAAGGATATAAAGCTCCAGAAAGATGAGAAATCATATTGTATAAAGGTAACATTAAAAAACAAACAAGCGAAAGAAAGAAAGAAAGAAAGAAAGAAAGAAAGAAAGAAAGAAAGAAAGAAAGAAAGATAGAAAGAAAGAAAAAGAGAAGTTGAGAAGGGCACCCAACATCCCCCCCAGCCTCCTTGTGCACATACAACACACACATGTTAACCCTCACAAATGCACAAGCACACACACCCACGAATGCCTCTGCACTGCTGTGCTGGCGGATGGAGACAAGCTCTTAATGGACACAGCTTTGTCCAAGGAAGTACAGAAGCTGAGGTTCCATGTGCTGCAAGGCTATCAGACTGCCCATCCTTTCGGCTCCACAGGAAGAATGCAGCTCGGGGTGCTAGGGTGCTGGGGTGCCAGGGTGCCGGGGTGCTGGGGTGCTCTTTGCTTCCACAGCGGGTGAGGAAGTTTGTCGTGGAGATCACAGAATGGGTCTGTGAGGTCCAAGAAGTACTAAAACAACCCTGAGGGGACTGAGCAATGCAACTGGGAGTTTGAGAGTCCAAACTTCCTCCCCGAGGAGTGAGCAGGTCAGAGCTCAAAACTTCTTGCTGCTGGGGCCAGAGAGTAACAAATGCTAGCTCTAAGCACTCTGCCAGAACACACACACAGCGTCTTCACCTTGCTTCTTGTTATCAAGATCCTGGAAGACTGGAAATCTTAAAATCTCACCAATTCTTTCAACAAACCATGCCTTTTGTTTTTGAGGTTATTTTGTTAATCCTCTTGTCGAATTAGCGTCATGTTTCTGAAAGTGCAGTCCACAGCTTCAGGGATAATTGGTCAAGCACTCAGAAGCCTAGGCCTCAGACCTATGGGATCAAGGAATACGGAGACGGGGCCCAGAAATCTGTGTCCTTCAGGTGCAGATTTCCAGGGGATTCTTAGGGACATTTAAGGTTGGAGACACTGTACCTTCAAGCATTCATCTATAGGTGAAGTCTACCATCATAGCACAAGAGCAGTCAAATAAGGTCTAACTCTCATGAATAAAGCCATCATTGTATGACTACTAAATCATTATGGCTTGGGAATGCCTCTAGTCCAGTAATTTTCAACCTTTTGTGATTCTGTCCCTCCCTAAAGAGACATTAGGTAACAAAGTCACATGTAGAGATCAAAGGACAGTTTGCAGTAGTTGGTTCTCTCTTTCTATCATGTAGGGCCCAGGATTCAAACCCAAGTGTTCAAGTTTGGCAACAAGAGCCTCTTCATCCACTGAGCCCTCTCCCCAGCCCTACCAGACATTTTTGGTTGTCATAATTGGATGAATGTCACTAACATTTAATGACAGGTACATGTAGCTAAGCATTCTGCAAAACTAACTGCACAAGACAGGCCCCAAAGACAGAAGTATCCCTGTGTGTCACAGATGAGAATTTTGTTCAAGTCTTCATGAGCCTTTTGTTTGCTTATGTGGTATAAAATTAGCCATAAATTCTTTTCATCGAAGTGTATTTTAGCTGCCTCTTATCCGATGCCCTTCTTTTGATGAATTCCCACTGTAGTAATCTTGGGGTAGAGAGAGGTCCACCTCCCTCTACAGAAACCAGGAAGATGCTGCTCCTGTGAAATGTCAGCATGTGACCAACACTGGGACAATTTCAAGTCCCCCTCTGTAAATTGTAATATACACGTGATAAAAGAAAAAATATGGGAGCTGCCCATGTAGCCCAGCAGCTAGAAATGCTTGTGGCCAAGCTTGACAAATAGAGTTCAATCCTCAGTATCCACATGGTGAAAGGAGAGAACAGATTCCAGCAAGTTGTCCTCTGAAATGTACACACACGCACACCCACACACAAACACATGCACACACGTGCACGAGCACACACACACACAGGCACGCACACATGATAAGCCCTGTTGCCTCATACTTGAGATACTCTTCCAAGAAGGCTAATAGCCATCAGACAGTGATCTTTGGCCCATATGTTCAATCAGCTGAGAGTCCATCTGACTATTCTCCATCCAACCAGTCTTTCACTATCTAGAAGGCCATCTTGGCAAAGCCAAGTGATTCCTCTTCTGATTGTTTTCCAACTCATGGCCTTGTAGAGAGCATCCCTGATGCTGGCTGGAATTATATAGCCCTAGGCCTTTGAGAGCACAGCTAACTGTGGGTCATGGGAAGGACCCTGGATGCCAGCAGAGCTATGTCAGAGGCTGACCGAACCAGGCCTCCTCCCTTTGGAATGGAGAAACAGGATACTAGTGTACTTTATGTCTTCAGTGGTCTAAAATAGGGGTACTGTGAAGTTGGAGCTCCCACAGATGCTGATGTGCGGAGGAAATTCGAGTGCATGATGAAAAGAAGTCAGACATGCCCAAAAGTCTTCAGGGCCCATGAAAGACACATGTGCTAGCTAATCAGGAGTTTTCTGAAAAATCAGAACAATCTCTTCCCAGCTCTATGGCACAGTTCAGTTTTTCTTCTCTCCCTTCTAAGGTTACCGTCAGAGTCTCCAAAAGTCTTGGGGTACCTTCAGAGACTGGAGACAGAGATTAGGAACCTAGACAGTCACTACCATAGAGATCTGAAGATCACTTTAGTTTTTTGAACCAAAGTCCCTCTATGATGCTCAGGCTGACCTTAAACTCATTTCCCTCTGGCTTCTGTCCCAGACGTGAGGGGACTGCATTCAAACACCATCAGCACACTCGGCAAGATGGACCATTCTTTTTTTTTTCACTACCATGGATAAAGCCCTAAGGTCTTTTAATTTGTTTTAATCATTTATTTTTATTTAATGTGCATTGATGTTTTGCCTGCATATATGACTTTATGAGGGCGTCAGATACCATGGAACTGGAATTCCAGGCAGGTGTGAGCTGCCATGTGGGTGCTAGAAATTGAACCCAGGTTCTCTGGAAGAGTGGCCCAATGCTCTTAACCACTGAGCCGTCTCTCCAGCCCCAGAAGTAAAGCCCACAAACTAGTTCAGCAGGTAAAAGCTGAGGACCTGAGTTTAATCCCCAGATCCCATGTGGTGGAAGGGAGAGAGAACCAGCTCTAACAAGTTATCCTCTGTCCCCCACACATGCACCATGGTGCATGCATGGTACATACACAGTAATAACGCGTGGTCTGATTTCGTATAATTTCAGGATGCTGAGGGCCGTGAACAAACTGGTAAGGTTCGCTATTCACCATGCCCAGGACTGGAATACCAGGGTCCTCTGCTCTCCATCACCTGGTTCTCTCCCTCCACCCCAGCTGCTCTCTGACTTAAATCAGGATGAAAGGCTGAAGTGCTCAGCTGATTCTCTGCCTTGCAGGTTGCACTCTTGTCCACAGGCATAGGTAGGTTTTATGTGGAGAACAGAGCTGCATCATACTTGAAAGACAAAATTGGTAGTTGCTGGGAAGATGGTGACTTTTAAAAAAATAATCATCCAGTAAAGTGTAGCATTTCCGAGATAAAGTAATTGACCAGCCCAGGCAGAAACAGAAGTCGCTTCTGATGTTACAAATTCAATTTGTAATGTAGAATGAGGGGCTTTCAGATATCTGGATATTCAAAATACATGGATCTATTTGGCTAAGTGGTTAACTTGACAGCCACTTAGAAATACTATCCTTTCCCCTTCAGAGTAGGCATCGCAGAAACCTTAATGTAATTTTGAAAGTTTGAAAAGAAAAAGAAAAGGTGCTAAAAGAGAGTGGTAAATTGTGCTACGCGGCGAGGAGGGCTTTAATCCCCACAGTCATTGATCGTAAGACTTGAAAAGGCATTTCTTGGATGCCTGTTCAGTCTGAACCTGGGAAGGCTCGTGACCGCTGGACTCTGGTCCAGGAAGTCCCTGAGGGTACAGGGGTCTGGCAGCGTGTAAACAGTGCATCGAACCTTGTAAGCCAGGCCGGCAAGATAGCTCAGCAGGCAAAGGTGCTTGCCAAACAAGCCTGAGTTCCTAGGTTCAAGACCCGAAGCCTCACAACTCCACAAAACTGTCCCCTCGCCTAGATTGTACACACAATAGTCTTTAAGTCTGTTAAACCTTTGTAAACCGTTCCAATCTGCCAAATATAACCCCACCCCCAACCATTTAACTACACTTCCTCTGATTTAACTTCTTCACTACCTGCCAGTTGATAAAACTTACTCTCTTCCGTCTTAGAGCACAATCTGTTGAGAACAAAGGTGGTATTTTCCTCTTAAGAGACTTCATCACCCAGAACACAGACTGGCACCTTTATCTACATTCATTTGATAGTTTCATCTAAGGGCCCTCTTTCTTTCTTTTTATTTATTTATTATATGTAAGTACACAGAAGCTGTCTTCAGACACTCCAGAAGAGGGCGCCAGATCTTGCTACGGATGGTTGTGAGCCACCATGTGGTTGCTGGGAATTGAACTCAGGACCTTCGGAAGAGTAGTCAGGGCTCCTAACCGCTGAGCCATCTTAATCATCTGAGGCCCACGGACCTCTTCTTACTTTATAATGGCTTCACCCTCATGACAGCCCGATGATTCAGACCCTACTCCTGTGTCCGTTTTACAGATGGGAACAGTGAGGCACGTAGAAGTACAGACATCACTGTAA